>JAVSBS010006321.1:0-18713 GCA_033124195.1 Coracias cyanogaster | reverse complement strand
GTCGATGTCCTTCAGTTTCAGGCCTTATCTGCAAAAGCTCAACTTCAAAGACATAGCTGCAAAGGGCTGGATCGCTCCCGCTTCATGAGAAATTCCTCCACACCTGCCCATGGCAAGGGGGTTGGAACTAGATGGTTGGTTTTCCAACCCAAACCATTCTATGATTCTTCTGCTGTTCTGATTTGAGCTCTGTGTGAGCCAGTAGACAGACAGACAGAATGCTATGTTACCAAACAGCATGCTACATCAGTATGCTTCCTTATCACCCAAGGGAATGGTAATATGATAAAAATTCTCAGTTTTGCTGATTGTTAGAGCATCACCAGAGCCAACTGGAAGCAGATTCACCACCGAGAGCACGCTCACATGCACTTGGCATTGTAAATTATAGCACGTTTCAACAACAAGGTGGTTGAGGTGCTACCTCAGACACAGTGACCTTAATTAAGGCGTTGATTTGGAGAACCACTCTTTCCCCTGGCTGAAATTCTCTCTCCCTGCACAAAGCTGAATGAGCCGCACATCGCCCCCAGAGCACAGATGGGTATTTCCACTTGACAAGCAGCTTAACACCCTTCTGTCTGTGACTCCCCTCACCGCTCTGCTGATGGATGTCAGGAACAGTCAGCCACTAACCAACACAGGACAGCTTGTCCGACTTAAGAGCTAGTGTTATTTTTAAAAGGGAGAAAAATAACCATCTTCTCCTAATGACAGCCATTATTTTCTTTCCATATTTGCTAGTTTTGAGTGAGGAAGTTAAGTCCAGTTCATGTTAACTGCTTGACTTTCAGGTTCTCAGATGCTGAGAAATTTTTTGTTTAAAATAAATGTTTGCAGGGGACTGTGGAAACATTTATATTGGCCTCTAGTTTTCTAGCAACTTGGGTTTTTAATATCATTTATAACTTGATTAAAAAGCAGGTCAAACACCTATTGAAAGCTACTTTCAGCTGCACTGAAGGTGTGCTCTTACCACGGCACATATGCTACGAGCGCTCATGCACTGTTATATAATGACTGTGTTTTTCTTTATACGAGTGATAATAATCATTTAAAAACCCAGTTTCACAATATAGTCTCAGTTAGGTCAACTATGTTCTGTTCTAAATATTTCTTTATAGATACAATAGTTTGAGACATCAAGTTAAAAAAAGCTTATGGCAAATGCATAAGAAAGCATCTCAGAATGTCAAAATGATGGATGCTGTTGGCGAACTCACCTGGAAGGTACAGTGAGCCAGGCAGCAAGTGGTGGGTAAGATGAGCACCTCAGGAGGGGATAAAATCCATTTATCTTTGCCCTCAGGTATGACACTGGTACAACATATCAGTCTAACATGTATGGCAACCTTAAACTCAAAAAATGTTCTGTGTTTCCAATTTTGCATTTAATTATTTATCTGCTTTTATTTGCCATGAAATGATGGCTTTGAGCCTGCAATAAACTCCAATGAACCACCCAATTAGTTTCCCCATACGTCTGTGTGGCCACAGGGATTGCAAGAGTTCAAACAACACATTGGTATTTTTGAAAACTCCTCTCCCTCTTCTTGTGCCATTTTCCACTACAATCCAAGCAGTATCGTTATAATGAAAACAAAATAAATGGGTAGAGCAAAGGAGGGATCAGATTAAAGTAAGGAGCAGAGCAAAATAGACCAAATCAATGAGTCAGTTGTGGCACTTCATAGCACAGTTTGGACTTCCCAAAATGTTAATATTTATGTGGAGCAAGTAAATAGCCTTCACTTTTTTTTTTAGCATGAAGCTATATTTTATCAGAGCCCATTGTGTTAAAGTAGGCAGATATAAGACACAATGACAATGCCATTACTCCTTCTGACATAAAAGACGGGGCACAGGTTCTTCTGAGTTTAATAAGAACATTTGCTGATCTTGTCTCTGTTCAATGCTCTTGCTGTACTTAGCTCTTTGATCCTGTTTTTTCTTACGAATTGAAGACGTGATGAGAGCATACAACCTTAGCACAAAAACCTCCCTTTGTGCCATGAGTGTTTAAATGATGAGGTTCATTTCACAAACAAGAGTAAGAACCAACGCTGTGGTATGAGGATCATGTCCCTTTGTCTGACTGGTTCCACTGACTCTGAACACACCACTGTGATCAACAGTCAAAAGTCAGAAGTACCTCTGCCATGGTATTAGCTTGAGCTAAAAACAATATTCACAAAGGTAAACCATGTAAGTAAGGGACTGTGACATATGGAGGAAAACATGACATGAAGTCAATGCCTATGCTCCAAACAGCCTTGATTCACCACACTTTTCATAAGAAGTCTCCTATTTAGCACACTGACACTTCATTTTTTAAGTACCATATACCATTGACTTCCCAAGACGTGACACCACACAGATACACAGAGCTCCAAGCCCATTTAAGGAGTCACAAGAAGGACAAGGAGCTTTCCCAAGGCGACAGTGCTAGAGGACCATTAGAAAATAGGCAATGCTATCTGGGTAAGGGAGGTCCATCAGTGGACACAACTCATGGACAATGAGTGTGGATCATACACCATGTACATGATAAGTGTCATTGCTTAGTATAATCTTGATCTTCTCTCTGCTAGCTCCCCTGTAAACATCTAAAAAACTCAATTTAAGCTGTGTTGTCCCTTCTGTGCAGAATTACTTGCACTGCTTTTTTTTTGAAAGTAGTAGTACTGGACAGGCACTGTGCACTAGCCACTGGTACACGTTATGAAGAATTACAGCCAGCTCTGCTTTTAGAGCTCCTAACAGAATTTTGCTCTTACTCTCATACCTCGTCAAAAGCCACACCAGAAGAACATCGATGTACTACCAGTTTTCAGTATTTAATAAATATGTATGGTATATTTCAGGTCTCCCTTTGGGTATCAAACTCCAGGGTCTGAAGTTTAGATTCAGACGTCAAAATGCAGTGTCCCCAAAACACCAGTTAGCATTCATCTGACAATATTATTTGTCTGATAATTTAGAATAAAGAAAGTGTTAGGTAAACATTAAAAATTAGGACTCAGTAAAATTTGTAGAGCAACTAATTTGTATTTAACAACAGATAGTGTAGACAGCAGCAGAGTGGAATTGGTGTAATATCCTGAATTTCTTTATAGGATCTGAGCACAAGTGTTTTGATTGAGCCCATAATTAGCCAAGGTCCCAATTCTGGGTTTATTGACCTGACTAGCTATTGATTTAAATGAAGGCAAGAGCAGTGTGTGATATAATCATTTCCCTATTTAACTGTCAATCTGCTCACTGGCCACATGCTTGTTGAGGAAAAGCATAAACTCAAACAACGTGAGGTCTTGCACCCAGGTACATCTAGACGTTACCAAAACTCTGCAAGGGAAGATAATATCTAAAATCCAAAACATTATTTTAAATCTGAAAATTAAACAAAACATGACATAATTCTCTCTCTCATCCTGTATATCATAAATACCAAGATCCTAAGACTTTATTTTAACTTTTTATTTAAAAAACTAAAACACTATATAGTTTATTGCTTTGAAGATGAGAGGGGATAACTGCCAAATCCATTAGCAGCTAGGAATCTGATCCCTGATCTAGTGGGAGGTGTCCCTGCCCATGGCAGGGGAGTTGGAACTAGATGATCTGTAAGGTCCCTTCCAACCCAAACCATTCTATGATTCTATTCTATGCATCAGCATCTTGTTCATTAGAACTTACAGTACATTTTGGGGTTTACTTCCTTAAGCAGAGATTTGGTCCATTTTCAAGATATACTGACAACTGATTGTGTAATCAATGAGTAAGCTTGCAAAACAATATATGTGATAACCAAAATCACTAAGCTCCACCAAGTGGCATAAGAGAGAAGGTGTTACCATCATGTCCATGCATTGGAATGGTTTCAAAAGTGATTGCCATCTCCCCTTACCCTTCCATAATTAAGTACATAGCTACTTTTATTCTCCAGCTCATTCATGGAAGATGAGTAGGGCATTGGGGGCAAGGTGCCTTGCAATATAATAATTATTCATATAATATTCAGCATTTTTAAGGGGACTATTACTTGTTAGATGTTTAAAATTCTGATGGCAAATATGGCATATGGACCTTCAGTGTTCCCAGGGTACACTGGTAGAATAACAGCAGTAACTTGGGATTACTGTACAGTTCCCCAGGTGATGGAGTCAGTGTGATAGAAAGTGTGGTAGCAGAAAGAGGGAGGTGCTGAAGCTGCAACTGCAACCATCAGGCACCTCAGGATGCTGGCTTATAATCACATTGGTCAAGGACTGTTAGGAGGGGAAGAAAAGGAACACCTCCCCCAAAAAAAGAATGAACAAAATGCAGAGTAAACCACATGAGAAAAATAGGCAATATAATCTTAAAGTATTAGGGTTAGGAACTACTAGAACCCGATTTAGATGCCTCATTTGAGCTAAGAATCCCATAAATAGCTCTGCTCTTTTCTAAAGATTTATCTGTTCAGGAAGCAGATCTTTAACATAAGCAAAAATATTAGAAACCTTTTAGAAACTGGCCTCAAGAGATTTGATGCTTGGGGATTTAAAAGGGATTTTAGATGAGCTATCAAGACTTGTATACAAAACTTGTATAAAATGAGAAAACTGAAAGCCAGAAAGCCTCTGGATGGCAATGTGCTAACCTGAAGGAATCTGATTAACTGTCCTCCTTCCCAGACAGCAGCCTGTTGAATCTTGCCATAAGCCAAAGCTGCCTTCTGGACTGGGCTAACTAAACCTTTTTCCAGAGATATTTCAATTCTTAGTGCATATAACATCTTACCAAACAAAACACGGTCATCTTTGTTTATCAGTCTCTATTATTAGTCAGGCCAGAATGACTAAAGCTCAGTTTAACCCTGAAACCTGCCTAAAAATGATGTTAGATTTTAATCTTTGCCCAAGACAATTCAAGGTACTTTTCTCCCCCTCGCATATTACTTGTCTAAGCAATGTCAGGACTGATATTAAAAGAACTTCCCTAGCACAGGGGAAAAGTTATTACTATGTTCCCAAGGTTTAAAGATTAATGCCTTTTAATATACAAGTCTCGTAGCAACAGATGTTCTGAGCCTAGAATGTATTCCAAACCTGGTGATGCCTTCGGTATTGTATCTATCGCTCTGTTAGAACAAGTCACTATGCTCTGTTGTCATCCTTGCCTTCCCAACCTGTAGTATTACAGAACAGTAGTCTTCTTTTCCTAGGTTCAGCTTTTCACCATCTCCCACTTTGTTCTTACACATGAAAATATCTACCCACCCTTGTCTAGTAATGTGTATTTTCTGACTTTCTCCATTGTTCTGTGGAAGCATCTCCTTTTTTCTGAAAGGAGAATATGAGTCTCCTGAATATTTTTGGATCTCACATTCCTTAGACTGTACACTCTCCAAACTAGGGAGCTATTTTACTTGTGTTTGTAAAGCTGTGGATGCCTTATGGATGCTTCCAGACCAGTGTCATCACTCAGCCACCTCCAGCACCACGTTTTCCAGCATTCTTTGTGGCCAGCAAAAGCACCTTCCACAACAGCAACTACCTCCCATACACAGAGAAATAAACACAGAAAAGGTCTTATCAAAGCAGGTTTTTAATATGCTTAGGAAAGCAGCAAAGGAAGATGGGACGGATATAATTTCCTAGGGTGCAATTTCCTTGTGCCCATGAAGTGACAGAGGAATTGGTCATGGCCAAGGATGAGCCAAGAAGAAAAAATATATCAGCCACACTTCTACTTTTAACTCTTTTTCCACCCTATGGCAGAGCAAACATATGCCACAGCATCTTGTGTTACTGTGTGACACCGTGTCTCCACACATGATCCTGTAGCTCCTTTGAAAGGGAAGCATGATTGAAAGGGTTGTGCTAAGTCACAGAGTCTTGAGGAAGATCTTCTGACGTGTGGGTACAGAAACTCAGGTCTACGATGAATGGTTCTTCTCCTTTCCAGGAGCAGTTCCCATCAAGGCCATCACACTCTCCAATCCAGGCCATTCCCCTGGCACGAGTAGGGTTTTCCAAGCACTGAGAGGGGATGGCACGGGAAAGGAGATGTGATTCTGGGGAAATAGTTAAGATTGAGAGGAAAAAAAACCCCACCCCTGACTATTCCTGGAGGAACTGGGCGCAGATGCCTGGATTGTGAAGTGCAGACAGATAACTGTCTCCCTGGCAACCTGAAATAACACTAGAAGGAGAAGGAGCATATACTGATCCTCCACTGCAGCCAGGGGATTCCAGCAAAAAGAAATGTTTAAGGATCGAATAAAGGAAAAAATGAGAAATTACACAGCCTGAGAAAGAGAGGACTGTTCCTCACTCACATATAGATGCAGCTGGTCCTCAGCAACTGAGGGTGGATGTCTGGAGCTTAAGAAGCAAGTCCAGTCTTCACTAGCCTCCATGGCTCCCAGGAACACTTGAAGACATGGGGCATTAAGAACTGTATAATGTGCAAAGGTCAAATAACCCAGATCCCAAAGGGAAATTAGCTTGCTCTAAGCACTTGTGTGGTCTCAGAGGAAAAGGAGGGCAGTGGGACTTGGGACAGCTGCTTGCCAAGTCAGTCTTTACCAGTGGCTGCTTATATAGGAAGAAATACCAAGAAATTGTGCAATTTGCTCTTTGTTTGGGATTAATCCCATTTAATAGCTATGAGGAACCTCTACCACAAAGCTAAACCAGAAAGCAGACTACTAGCAAACACCTTACGGGAGTAATATCTGAGCTCTTTTAGGATCCTTTTCTCGCTTATTTACTGTAAAAATATACTAGTGAAGTGAAAACACAAAATTACACAAAAACAGCTGGGATGGTACACTGTCAGTGTTTTTGTAATGCAGTATTTGCTTTAATACATCCCTCATCAGCCAGCCACAAGACTGAGTTATAGATGCTTTAAAGGACATCACTCTCAATTACTCTCAGTTACTTCCTGCATTGAGAAATTAATTCGTAACGTCACAGAAAACCCCTCAATCCCTTCACTTCAGCAGCATAACATTAGTAGCCAAAAGTATAAAAGAGATGGAATATACCCTATGCATTAACCTGCTTTCATTAACAACCACTGCAATATCCTCATCTGTGCATTATTGTATCTCATTGCGGAGGAGTCAACATTGCCCAGAAAAATTCCAACACACAAACTGTGAAAAGATACATGAACCCACCCCAGCTGTTTTGACAATTCATGCACCTATGTGAGAAAAGGCATTTCTTCCATTGGCTAATAAAGATACAAGTCATAGAATCATCATAGAATCATAGAATGGTTTGGGTTGGAAGGGAACTCAAAGATCATCTAGTTCCAGTCCCCCTGCCATGGCAGGGACACTTCCCACTAGACCAGGTTGCTCAAGGCCTTGAACACCTCCAGGGATGGAGCATCCACAAGTTCCCTGGGCAACCTGTGCCAGTGTCTCACCAGCCTCAGCATGAAGAATTTCCTCCCAATTTCCAATCTAAATCTACCCTCTTCCAGTTTGAACCCATTACCAGTCCTTTTTCTTTGATTAGGACAAATGTGGAGCACAAATAACTTTAGGAAAGGGTCCTCCTGGTGCATGGGGGGTTAGTGGAGGACAGAAATGCTATATCTCCTAATATATATATTTCCCTGCAACGCCTGAAATCAGCCCACAGCCACCAGCATTTAGGAGCTTTCTGAACACAAATTCCTTGATGCTGAATGTTACCAATCCAGCAGCATTCTCACAAGAGACAGATTTGGACTTGGCAAAGAGGAGGCATAATTAGGATTCCTCTGCTGAATGTCAAGGGTGTCTCACCCTCTCCCTCTCTCTCCCAGGGGACTGGGCTGCAAAAGGACTCCTGGAAATCCTGTATTTTACTTGATGCTGTTAATTCTGGGATAAAAGGGAAAGTTTGGTTATTGGTATGGGAGGAAAATATTCAGATATGTTCTACAGCAATAATTGCAGTACACACAACCAAAGCTTAAGCCATATGTTTTCATTTGCCTTACAGAGCACACTTTTCACACTATCCTCTCTCCTTATCACTTTCTACATCTTACGTACTTTGTTCATAGATATCTGCCTTTCCTCATACTGTAGCTTTGGCCCTAACCAGGCTTCTGCACTGCTATCTTTCACCTACCTATCGTCACTCTTCTCTTTCCAGTGAGCCTCAAAGACAATCCCAAAATGACTGCTACTCAATGGGTGGAACCAGTTATTGCCAACTGTCTCCAGAAACTCCAGAGCAATACCAAAATGCTTTTTATTTGTGAGATGAAGATAGTAAGAAATGGATATCAAATATATATTGGTGAGATACTGAATTTGTTATGGCTAGTTTAATTACACCTCGCCATAGCCATGTTTTTGAAATCTAATTGACTCCCTCTGACTTTCTGCAGTCCAATGATTTGTGGACAAATGGCCAAAAACTACACCACCATCCCCCGCCCCCCAGCACACCCAGAAAAGAGGGAAGTCAGTTATGGTGGGGAATGGGAGCTTGTACAGGTAAGAACTACAAGGAGGAAGAAGCCTCCCTTAAAGCCTACAGTGCCCCTGCAGAACCACTTCACAGCTCTGCAGACCGAAGAGTGAGAAAAGGTTGAAGTAGATAACAGGAGAGCAGACTTTGACTTCTTCAGGGATCTGCTTGTTGAAGTACTGTGGATGAAGCCCTGCAGGGGAGAAGGGCCCAAGAAAGCTGGTCATTGGAACAAGGTCAAGGAACACTTCTTCCAAGCCCAGGAGCAATGTATCCCAAAAAAGAAGAAAGCAGGCAAGAATGCCAGGACACCTGCATGGATAAACAAGGAGCTCCTGGACACACTTAGATGCAAAAAGAGGATGTACAAAGAGTGGAAACAAGGACAGGTAGACTGGAAGGACTACAAAGAAGTTGTCTGAGCAGCTAGGGATCAGGTAAGGAAAGCAAAAGTCCAGAGAGAGTTAAATCTGGCCAGGGACATCAAAGGCAATAAGAAAAAACTTTTACAGGTATATCAGCGATAAAAGGAGGGCTACAGGAGATGTGAGCCCTCATCAGAAGGAAACAGGAGATCTGGTCACAAGGGATATGGAGAAAGCTGAGGTCCTCAATGACTTCTTTGCCTCAGTCTTCACTGGCAAGGGCTCTAGCCACACCATCCAAGTTACAGAAGGCAAAGCCAGGGGCTGGGAGAAGGAAGATTTCCCCACTGTAAGTGAAGATCATTCAAGTCCATCTGAAGAACCTGAAGGTGCACAAGTCCATGGGACCTGATGAGATCCATCTGCAGGTCCCGAGGGAGTTGGCAGACCAAGTTGCCAAGCTGCTTTTCATCGTACTTGAAAAGTCATGGTGGTCTGGTGAAATGCCTGCTGACTGGAAAAGGGGAAACATTACCCCCATTTTCAAAAAGGGAAAAAAGGAAGACCTGGGCAACTACAGGCCAGTCAGTCTCACCTCTGTACCAGGCAAAATCATGGAGCAGATCCTCCTGAAGGCTTTGCTAAGGCATATGGAAAATGATGAGCTGATTGCTAGCCACCAACATGGCTTCATCAAGGGCAAATCTTGCCTGACAAATCTGGTGGCCTTTTACAATGGAGTAATGGTGTCGGTGGATAAGGGAAGGGCAACTGATGTCATCTACCTGGACTTGAGCAAAGCCTTTGACACTGTCCTGTGTGACATCCTGGTCTGTAAACTGGAGAGACATGAATTTGACAGATGGACCACTTGGTGGATAAGGAATCGGCTTGATGGTTGCACTC
Organism: Coracias cyanogaster; assembly: GCA_033124195.1. Lineage (NCBI taxonomy): Eukaryota > Metazoa > Chordata > Aves > Coraciiformes > Coraciidae > Coracias > Coracias cyanogaster. The sequence goes on along the minus strand of JAVSBS010006321.1, from coordinate 8,977 downwards.
AAAGAGTTGTAATCAATGGCTCAATGTCCAAGTGGAGGTAGGTAACGAGTGGTGTCCCGCAGGGATTGGTGCTGGGACTGGTCTTGTTTATCATCTTTATCAGTGACATGGAGAGTGGGATTGAGTGTACCCTCAGCAAGTTTGCAGACAACACCAAGCTGTATGGTGTGGTCAACACGCTGCAGGGAAGAGATGCCGTCCAGAGGGACCTTGACAGGCTTGAGAGGTGGGCCCATGCCTACCTCATGAAGTTTAACAAGGCCAAGTGCAAGGTCCTGCACCTGGGCTGGGGCAGTCCCAGGAACAAATACAGGTTGGGCAATAAGTGGATAGAGAGCAGCCCTGAGGAGAAGGACTTGGGGGTGCTGGTTGATGAACAGCTTAACATGAGCCAGCAATGTGCTAGTGCAGCCCATAGAGCCAACCATATACTGGGCTACATTAAAAGAAATGGGGCCAGGAGGTCGAGGGAGGTGATTCTGCCCCTCTACTCAGCTCTTGTGAGACCCAGCCTGGACTACTGTGTCCAGCTCTGGAGCCCCCAGCACAAGAAGGACACAGAGAGGGTCCAGAGGAGGGCTACAATGATGAAGACAGGCTGAAAGAGTTGGGCTTGGTCAGCCTGGAGAAGAGAAGGCTCAGGGGAGACCTTATTGCGGCCTTCCAGTATTGCGACTTACAAGAGAGCTGAGGAGAGACTTTTCACAAAGGTCTGTAGTGATAGGATGAGGGGTAATGGGTTCAAATTGGAAGAGGGGAGATTTAGATTGGAAATGAGGAGAAAATTTTTTCCCTGGGGGTGGTAAGACACTGGAACAGGTTCGCCAGGGAGGTTGTGGCTGCTCCATCCTTGGAGGTGTTCAAGGCCACGTTAGATGGGGCTTTGAGTGACCTGGTCTAGTGGGAGGTGTCCCTGCCATGGAAGGGGGGTTGTAACTATAAGATCTTTGAGCTCCCTTCCAACCCAAACCATTCTATGATTCTATGATTCTATTATTTGGAACATTTTGAATCATGTCGTTCACAGAATCCCACAGAAGGAAAAGTCTTTCTTTTTCTAAAATAAAAACTTTTCATGTTCATCCTGGTCTCAAGTGCTTTGATATTAAGATGACAGGCATCTTATCTAGATTCCATTTCCACATGCAATTTTCACCCAGCAAGAAGTCTTCAGGCTTTATATTAGATCAGATAACAGTACGATTAGAAATACAGGAGGAATAAACTATGCCATTTCTGATTACAAATTTCCCAGTACAAGCTTAGAGGCCCTCTTTCAGCACTACCCACGCTCTTCATGTACGATACTACAAAGTCAATCGAAAGCATGTGCTTCTCCTCTTTCCTCTTCATACTGTGTCACACCCAATTCATAATGTGGGCAATCTGCTTCATGAGGGACAACACATGAGAAAAATTAAGCATGGGGAGACCATACTTTTAAATCCCAAGCTGTGATTTTACATAGTTACTCCCATGGGATACCTCACTATCTTTACAAGGATGCAAAGCTTGCAGTTGAGCCGAACAAACTTTCTAGCCAAGCACATACCTGAAAAGTACAGTCTGCAAGCACACATATGGGAAAATTAAGAGGCTAAATCTGGTGCAGCTAGCTCACAGTACAAGGTAATTTTCTCCCTCCAGTTGAAGCACACATTTTCTCCACTATTTGGTTACTTTGTGCATGTTCTTCAAAGGTTAACTATGGATGTTATAGGTTCTGTCCTGTGCCTTTAACTTCATGTATTCATAATTGCCTGTTGACATAGATACTACTTCAGTACCTGAACGGGGCCTATAAGAAAGCTGGGGAGGGACTTTTTACAAAGGCCTGTAGTGATAGAACAAGGGGTAATGGCTTCGAACAGGAAGAAGGGAGATTTAGATTGGAAATTAGGAGGAAATTCTTCACTCTATGAGGGTGGTGAGACACTGGCACAGAGCTGTGGCTGCTCCATCCCCAGAGGATGGAGGCCAGATTGGATGGAACCTTGAGCAACCTAGTCTAGTGGGAGGTGTCCCTGCCATGGCAGGGGGGCTGGAACTAGATGATCTTTAAGGTCCCTTCTAACTCAAACCATTTTATGATTCTATTAATTCTCTGCTCTAAATCCATCACCTGGATTTCAGCTGTGCACGCAACTATCAACATCTTATGTACAAAACTCTGCTAGCATTTGGTTCTTCTAAAGTAAACTATTCAAACATGACAGAACCCCAAGCTCCCCAGGCCAGCCCGCAGAAGCAGAGCGAGGTGTCTCCAGGCACTTGGCAATCTTTTAGTAGCTCAGAGTCCTTGTAGATGTTCAGAGAGGACTGTTTCTTTCCATAGGCAGGAACCATCCTCAGCAGACTTGAAGCTGCTTCACCTCTGGATGCTTACAGTCATGTTCATGATATCACTGAAAGGGAGAGAGGCCAAAAGGTCTCTGCCAATTTTCCTTCCCATTTAATACTGCTCTCACATAATAAAAAATTGCACCAAAAGTCCTTTCTGTATCTTTCTGATCTCTATTTTGCTGACCAGGCACATAAACCTAATATTAACTTCCTGGTCCTGTTGTTTGTTTTTTTTTCTAGAGATTCTTGTTCTTTCTTAGGTTCACATGTTAAGACTTCATTCCTTATTACTTGTGCCCTGTGTTGCTCTAAAAAAACCCTCTGATGAATCTGAGGAGGAAAAACCCAGTAACGCCTATATTCAGAGTTTATCATTTTCTTTACAGTTTTACATAATGCTGTGAGAAATTTTGTTCAAACAGCTCTTTAGTGCTGTTTCTGCTCTCTGCAAATGGCAAAACACTCAGAAGCTTCAGTGGGAACAGAGCTGAGGACTACCATTGTGACGAGGCTTCATGAATACACTGCGCTGTAGCAGTTTGAGAAACCATTTTCCAGCAGTCTACATTTTCATTAATAGTCAGTGTGGTTATTCCTTCCCCATGGGGCTATAAAACTGGAAATAGCACAAAGAATAAGAATAGGCAGTCAGTCAAATGACAGAATATTAAAAAGGTCATAAGGAGTACACAACACCAAAATAATTGAATGGCTGTATTAGAGAGTGGAATTCCCAACTCCAAGATAATACCCACATGAAAAACTAGCACAGAATATTTAATTCAAGTAACAGTGAAATTAGAACATCTTAAAAGACAGGTTTTTTCCAACAGCCTAATTTCTTTTTCAGATGCAGCTAAATTCCATGAACATTATCATCCTTTCATGGGAGGTGTTAATGATGTTCCACTATATGAGAATGAAGAATTAAGAAAAGCCTCACTTGTTTGCATCGATCTTCCTGTGAAACACACTTTCCTTTAAAGGCTAGCATCCAAGCTCTGCAAAACCCAGAAAATTGTGTGCACTCCTCTCAAGTGTAAAAATACACATATTGGTAAAGAATCAATGCATGCTAATCGTGGGTGCAACCCCAGGGAAAGAGTGGAAGAGGGAGACATAATTGCTTATTGGATGGTAGATCAACGGCTTGTGAGCCCATCATCCTGTGAGAGGCAAACCAAGCTGCTGAGTCATTGATTATTTCAAACGATGTGCATAGTATTTTCTGTGCCTGAACACCAGGATGACTTTAAGCATTTAAGACAAACTCAATGATTTCTTCCATGAAAAGCATGACAGGTCCTCAAATGCTTCAAAATCTGTGCTATTTCCATAAGAAGTGTTTTATTCTAGGATTTCATCTAAAACCTATACATAACGTTTCAGGGCTTCTGTCAGAACACCACAGATAGGGAGAAATCTGTGCTGATACCAAAGTGAGGAAGGGATAATGTTTTCTGACCATAAACACAGTTGTCAGCTGTAACAATGGACATCACCTGAAAATCACCTTTTTAACCAGGCAAAGCTGATCCTACTCCTTCCTACTGGGGAACTCACTTTGTGGCCGATCAGTTAAACTAGTTCACAATATTTAGAGAAATTCAAAATATACAGTCCAAACTACCAAAACCACTAATTGCTAAAGGAGACAGAAGTTAAAGCCTGTCATCTTGCCAAATGGTGGAAAATACAGTGGGAAACAGTTGTGGATTCGAATGAGAATGCTTAGTTTCCATCTAGCCTTCCATTCTTTCTTTAACAGGTGCTTTAGAAGCCTTTATAGCTTGACATTTATAGTAAGTACAATAACTAATGCTTCTATTACTCCTATTTATGAATAGTTTTCCAATAACTTGCAATTCATAAAGTATCATCTTCATTTTCAAATAGTGTCATTTAATATTATCATTATTTTAAAAATACTGCTGTAAACAAGTGCAGTGCAAAAAACCTGGAGATCTTCTAAGCTGGAATGAGCTTTCAGGTCATGCATCAGAGAGGGACTGTAATTAATTTTTGGCAGCATTTGATAACAGAGCACAGAGCATTCTTTACTGCATTTCATTACAAGTTTGAACAAACTTGAAGAATAAAATATTTTGTACCACTTTTCCATTGTATAAATGGATTTACAGTTTTTTTCAGAGGTTTGCAGGAAATCCTTAAAAATTAAATGAGAAAGTTCTAAAAATCTTTCTTTTTTCAAGTTTAAAGAAAAATCCTCACTCTTCCCTTTTGTGTAATATCCAGTTACAGTTGGATCTTTCACTATTTCATTTTGTAAGGCAGAATTGCTCTATATAAGGCATGAAAATAATACCTCAGCAGGGAATTCTTCAAGCTCTTTCTTTTAAGCATTTGTATTTTCTGAAATGTCATTCTAGTTTTACCAATGGAGTTCAACTTCAGTAAGTAATTGAAACTGTATCTGTGTTCAGTAGATTGGACATCCCTGATATGAACCACAGGGGAACAAAAATATACCTTTATCCTCTGTACTGAAACCCTGACGGTTGAAGTCAGCTCTTCCTGCTGATTTAACAGTTTTTGCAGCAGGATTAACTATTCAGTGCCAGCTTCTGCTATTTGCTACAGATCCATTTGATTTAATTTAATTTTGGTCATGGTAGTGTTAGGTTGACAGTTGGACTTCATGATCTTAGAGGTCTTTTCCAACCTTAATGATTCTATAAATTACTAAATAACAGAAGCACTGCAAAAATAAAAGATCAGTTTCCAGAGTGACCTATTTGAATGTATTTCCTTGTCCTCAAGATTTTTGATACCAAGGATAAGAAGGAATTAATGAAGTAGACAACATCACTGACTGTACCACAACAAGGAAATTAGCACTGCTTGGAAATGTGTTTTCCCAGCATGCCCAGTAGACTTTTATTTGGTAGAAGACAGTTAAAATGATGGAATACTCTTCCTTCCTCCCCTCAGCCCTCTCCCATGGGTATCAGTAGCCTGAAACAAACGGGCTGAGCTCAGCTTAGCTAGGCTGAGCTTACTGAGTTATCCTGCTCATCAGTTGCACATCACCTTGCAGCAACATCCCTCTTCCTGGTGTCCTCTTTGAAACATGCTACCAGAAAAAAGGAGGCAAAGCCAACCTGGAAATACCCCTGAAAGTTTTCTTTCCTACAGGGAACATTCAGAGGAGCTGGATTTTGACAAACTGGGCAGCAGGTATGAGCTGACTGGAGGAATGTCATGAGCAAACAACTGATGCTTTGCAGCACTTTTGTTGTTACCATATCACAGGTTTTGTCCTGCTAAGAGGGATATGGACAGTTCTGGCACATAAAACACATCCTTCCCCATCACTGTGAAGACTCCTAGAGCTGAAAGAGAAACAAAGGAATGAGGTGCTGGGAATGCCATGGACAGGAGAAGGACAGTGCCAGTACCAGCAAAACAATCACATAGTGTCTCTGTAACACAGGATCACAGACACAGCAATCCTCCAGCGCAACAGATGCCTTAAAGGCACTCACTCTGCTTTTATCAACCATCCTCTGAAAGGCTTTGCCAGCATTTTTGTAGGTAGTTGCACAATATCAGCCTTTGTTTTATTAAAGAGCGATACAACACAAACTTTGCAAAGCTCCCTGCCCAGGGCGAGGCCAGGCTACAGACACCGCTCTCATAGCACAGGACATGAGACAAGCAAAGGTAACCATCTTTTGCAAGTATATGGCTGTACTTAATGCTTCTGTGTATTTTCTCACTTGATTAATGCCCCTTTAGCAAAATGACTTAAAACAGATATAGAGTAAGTGCTGTGGAAGTAGAGAGCTCGACCCTGTCTACCACATTCTGTTTCATAATCATGAACATCGCACTTTCCAAGATTTAGCCCTCCTCCTATTTTCCATTCTTCTGACTCAAAAATAGGCCTGTGTTACACTATTTCATAACCACCATATGGTGCCTAGAAAACCTTCCATATATTTGCAGTTCCCTGGGGCCTGCTCTAGATTTAAGAAATAGATTTCTGAAGATGGCAGTCATTTACACCAGCTCCAACAGTTTTTAGAGGCGGAGGGGTTTTTTTACCTCTTTTCTAGTGCTCAATCTATTTGTCCAGAAAATAGGCAGTGTCTCAAGACAAGGGGCTCCTCAGTGAAACTGTATATTGCCTGCTTGATACATTATTTTTTATGCTTTTTGATTTAAAAGTGTTTGCTTTTTCAATAAAAGTACATTGAAGTGCAAGATTTCTCTTCAGTCCTCTAAGCACAACCATGACATTCCTTCTTACAGAAATTGTCCCCGCCTACCACTTGCGTGGCTTTTATCTTACCTTCTTTTCTCAGTAGGTTTTATTTCAAAAATCCTTTTACAAACAGAATCAACTGTTGTGCTTCGGATGAGGCTGGGGCATGGATCTCACATATCACATGATTACATTTGCAGTAGTATTTATCTAGATCATTATCACCTTTTATGAGATGCCCACCGACACATTCCAATCAGCTTCCTTTAATTTTATCCTGGCACGATTTACAGGTGCTTCAAATTTCTTCTCCATTACAGGTTGTTTTCATCAGCCCTGAATTATACCTACATTGTGGCTAGACTGGTTAGGTTTATCTGAAATTCGTAAGTTTTGTCTTTTAAACTAAATATCTCCCTGAAAACCGTAAGATATGAGACATTCACATTCATTCCCTTGTCCTAATTGTTTTAATGGCCTTATAATTTCTCCTTTTCCAGAGATGATGATAATTAGTAACCAGTCTTAAAAGATTTTATGGTTTTGGAGTGTACTATTGTTGCTAGAATGAATATTCCTATTCTTCTGAAGGCATTTTAACACAGCTGGGGGTAGGTGGATTGATTGGAAGAAATGAACAACTCAACTTTCCTACAGAGAAGACCAAAGATATACTCCTGAGTTCAAGAAGTTAATTAATACCTTATATTCTTTCTGGAAGTTCCTTCTTCTAGCTGGTTTTGACCCTGGTTCTGTGATTCTATAACCCCCCCAATGGAAGAAGAAATACTTAACAATAATAATATAGGTCACCTTCCTTAACCCACTGAAATGTCAAGGATGTGCTCCAGATTGTGCAGGTAGTTCTTTTTGGGGGGACTTCTGCTTGATTTATCACCTAGACATTTGACCCAAGTTTTTCCAAGTATCTAATATGTAGCTGTCATTAATTACAACACAAATAAAAATACATGAGGTTGCAGTTTCGTTATGAAAATTGGTTAGAACAAACACAGCAGCCTAAAATCAATCTACAGCAGATACAATATAACCCTCAAAACCCAATGGAGTGCTGCGATGAAGATTAATTGAGCACTCTAAAAATCATGGACTTAGTGGAATAAGCAATTGGAAGTAGACACATTTTTAGTAACACCCTAGACTCTAGAAGTCTTTTTATACACATTTCAGATGTCAGCTATGAGAAAGGTTTAGCAGATCATCTCCTCTAGCTTAATCACCATGACTTAAAAATACATAGTTTTAGATGCAAGGATTGACCAATTCCAGAATTTGCCAGAATGCAGCCATCTGGCAAAGTCCCAGGCTTCTGGTGGCAGAATCTCCTGCGACCAGGTTTGTAAAGAATTTCTCAATAGGAATGACCTCTGTGAGTAAATCTAGTGCAGGAGACATCATCCTTCCACGTATCATTCAGACAGGTCTACTCCATGGGGTAGCAGCATGGCAGGCAGGCAGACATCACCCCGGAATAAACCCTCCCCACCGGACAAAGGATTCCCTTCTGCCTAGGTCCCATCATCCAGGCTATCAGATGAAGCTCTGCAAAGGTGCCTCCTCTTTCTGTTAGAGGTTTTTTTAATTTACATTTTCCACTTGGTGGAAACATATTGCACAGAGGAAGTTTTCAACAGGATAGCAGAGACAAAGTTTCTTATCATGAAACAACAGAAAGGAAATGTAATACAGATTTCTGTCACTCATGCAACAGATACATTCTTCACTGATCAAGGCTTACTACACCAGTGCAGAGGACTTGACCTGTTTAAAGCATGCACTGACCCTACATCTCTAGCTGGTTCCTCACTCTCATGGAAAATTACCATGAACCAGCAGCTATAGGAAGATGTAGTAACTTTGCTGCCAAGTATTGTCATTTTATAGGGAAATGTGGGCTGATTCCAGCTGATCATTCTGGAGGTGAAGTTAATGAACATAACAGCAGGGAAGAACAGTTTCAGATACAGAAAAAATAAGGAAAACCAGCAGGGAAACACTCATGGGGAGGAGTAAAACCTTTGGCCAAGCTTTTTACTGGGCCATTATTCCTACTGTCAGAAAGAACATATCCTACCAAAGAGTGAGAGAGTTTGAGTAGCAAGGGCAAGTGTAGAGTCTTGCATCTGGGCAAGAACAACTCCATGCACCAGTATAAGCTGGGGATTGACTTGCTGGAGAGCAGCGTAGGGGAAAGGGACGTGGGGGTCCCTGTGGACAGCAGGATGACCATGAGCCAGCAATGTGCCCTTGTGGCCAAGAAGGCCAAAGGCATCCTGGGGTGTATTAGAAGGGGTGTGGTTAGTAGGTGGAGAGAGGTTCTCCTCCCCCTCTACTCTGCCCTGGTGAGACCACATCTGGAATATTGTGTCCAGTTCTGGGCCCCTC
>JAVSBS010006320.1:1097-28755 GCA_033124195.1 Coracias cyanogaster | reverse complement strand
GTTCTCCTCAGTGCAGGCTGCTACCTTTCTGCCTGCTCTGTATGAAATAGTCAGAAGGCTAATTTTAGGGTGCTTCATCATCCTGCCATGCAAAGACACAGTGTCATGTCAGAATCAGCAGCATGTGGCACCACTTGGAGCTATTTTATAAGCTGAGGTTCAGCATGTTCTCTAATCGGTCTCTGCAGGGCTGAACTGGCTCCATTATTGATCTTGTATTCCTGTAGGATTCCACCTTAAAAATCAGGGATCAGTTTTGGCCTGACCAAGAGCCCAGTTTAATGACGTGGGAACTAGTGTCTCAGCATCCAACACTTAAGCCAAAAAACTCAAAACATGACATGGGAATTTCCCGGTGTGCAGTTAGCACCCAGCCTGATGATCTATTTATAACAGAAAACTTCATGTAATATTGCAAAACATCTCTGCAATAGGAAGAGAACGTGCCCCATGCAGGAAGGGGCTGCACTCCCAACCCTCTGTGTAGGGTGCTTGAAAATGCTCAGATTCTTCAGCCTCAACATGCAGGTGCCTGGGCCCTTGTGTGGATTCTGCTGGGGTGTGGGGTGGTCACTCTGAGTGCCAGCTGCAGTGTGGGCTTGGTGATATTGGATCCACGCAGGCGTTTGTGAGCACAAGAGCTTCATACCTAATGCAAAGGTCAGCCTGTTTCCTTCATTGTAGTCTTCATGCCTGGGGCTCATCCTTGTCCGTCACTGCTTTTCCATTTTCTTTACACCTATGGATAGCATTCTTTTGGCTATTTCAGCTGTATTTTGTGGCCTGAGAGGATGAGGGGAATAGGGTGTTGTGGGTTTTTGGTTTTGCATATCTTATATGAAGGTGTGATTCCTCAGCCTACCCTTAAACAGCTCCCTGAATGAGGTGCCTCGAGTTAGACACAGAACTTGCAATATTGTCTGTTTAGTATCTATGTAGTGATTTGCCTTCGCAAACAGGTCAAAACTGTCCATTTTTTTTTCACCATATTGCCATCAGTTAATAAATAATCGGTCTTACTGGTAAATATATTTGCATTTGAGCTAGCCAGGATCATTACAGTGAGCAGGGCGGGCAGAGAGAGAACCAAAACACGCTCAGCTGTAAGGCAGCAGAGAATATAAAACATGTGTTCTGTGTATGTGGGAGTTACGTCTGCCTACAGAGGCACTTTCATTAATTACTACCATCCAAATATTGATACTGTGAGGAATACAGGGCTAAAATGTAAAACTGAAATGGCACACAAGGGTCTGGCCGTACCTTGTTTGTAAGGCTATTTGCATTCTAAAGCCTTTCTTTTGTCTTAATCAAGAATATTCTACACAAAGGCTTCACACAAAGGTTGGTAGTTTCTCACAGCAAAATGCTGACATCTCTAATTTCACATTATCAGCTGTTCTGGACACCCAGTCTGTAACACATCAAAGTATAAAACAAAGGGGTTTGAAGTGAGGAATTAGTGTTTGTAAAGTACTGACAGTTGTCAGGAGAAAATGGAGGCAGAGAGCAGAGACCATCTCTGTTATTAGCTATACAGAAAGTTTTGTCCTGTACCAGGACACGTATGTTAACTGAAAGATGTTTTCCAGAAATACAACATACAACACTAGATACAATTATTTTCATGTTTGTATTACCTCAGTGGGTGATTAGCCAGGATACAATTTGGAAACCAGAACTGCGCTGACAGCAATCACCAGGCCGTCACCAAGCTTTGCTATTTTAATAATGGCAGGGCAACTGAAAAGAGTTTCCTGCGTGTTGTGACCATCAGTGAGAAGACTGCACAGTTGCAAAGAGACACCCTCTGTGCTAAGGCACTTGCCAGGATTAAATCCCTTCCCTGAAGTTAACCAGGTCTACATTCCTTGTTTTCACCGGATGTTGCATCACTGCAAAATACTGGGTTTTTTTTTTGCAAGCACTAGAATGGACACTGGGAATTCTGAGGTGCAGGCACGCTCACTGGCAGGTCCCTTGACCACCACAACTACAGACCCGCGTTTTGGCAGGTTTCGTGCCAGCGGGCGCAGAACTGGTTGTCTGGCGTGGCAGGGAGGCCGAGCAGTGACGTGGCATCAGAGCGGGTGTCGTTGAACAGGCAGGAGATGGCTTCTCTGGCACAGAAAATTTGCAAAGACAGGTAGTAAGCGGAACAAAAATATGGCTTATACTTTACTTGAAGACACATTTGAATTATTTCACTTACAGTCATCTGATTCTAGGACTAAAATAATTGTTTTAAATACAGGGGCAATGTCTGTTACACAAGGAGTTGAGATTTGTGTGACCTATGTTGTTTTGTGCTTTATGTATTTTTTATTTAACGCATTAGGCCAGTTATACCAAAATACTTTTTTTTCTATATAAAAATTGTACTGGGCATGTAAGGTTCCCCTCAAGTACATGGACATATCCCCACATGCTGGCCAGAGGACACATTGCACAACAAATGACAGCACTTAAAATCGACTTCACAGTGTAGTTATTCAGATGATTCTGGTCGTCGGACAAATAAAGGGAAAAGGAGGTTTAGAACATAATGAATGTTCTCCTCCATTTGCTATGTGTAACAGCTACTCTTCACCTTCCGTTCTTACACGCGGAGTGGAAGAAGGCAAATTGCTCACACCCCTCCTTTGAGTAACAAACCTGCATGTTCGCTGCCCTGAAAAGTGCTGCATCATTTATCCTTTGCCGGCTACGCAGCCATCGCAGTTCCTCTGTGCATGAATTTCGCATTTCCCGTTTGGACCTTTACTGACATGTACAACAACAAATCCTGAGAAGTCTTGTACAACTGCACCTATTTAGATACACAAAGGAGCATTTAACAGCTGGACCAGGATGAGCGGCTAAAGTCACGTGGTCTGTTCAGCCTGGAGAAGACGACTGAGGGGAGACCTCATGGCAGCTCACTGCTACCTCACTAGGGAGTGGGGAGGGGAGGAGCAGGCGCTGATGTCTTCTCTCTGGTGACCAGTGATAGGACCTGAGGGAATGGTAGGAAGATGTGCCAGGGGAGGTTTAGGCTGGACATTAGGAAGAGGTTCTTCACCCAGAGGGTGGTGGAACACTGGAACCAGCTCCCTAGGGAAGCAGTAATGGCACCAAGCCTGAAAATATTCAAGAAGCATTTGGACAATGCCCTCAGACACATGGTGTAAGCGTTGTCAGGCACTGGACCGGGCTGTCCAGGGAGGTGGTTGAATCATTGTCCCTTCTGACATTTGAAGGACATGAAGATGTGGGGCCGGGGGATATGGTTCAGTGGTGGACACGGTAGAGTTAGGTTAGTGGTTGGACTTGATGATCTTAAGGGGCTTTTCCAACCAAAGTGATTCTGTGACATCTTAATCAGCTGACAGAGAAGCTTCCCATCATCAGTGACTGTCTCCAAACCTGTCACACATGTCCCCCTGCCCCTGCAAACAGATTCATACGCCCTGGAAACAAGATAGTGGGATTACTGTAATATACTGTTGGGTAGTGAGATACTGCATTTGCTCAGCTCTATTAGCTGTCCAAATGACATCGTTCTCAGTACTCCAGCTGAGCTAGTCATGGTGCTCTGCACTCATTGCTTTCTTACCATTTTGCAAAGGCTCCATCCCAGAATACTTTGTGCCTGTAGAAAAAGCGCAGTGAAGTGACTTGAGTAACAGTGAATCCAAGAGCGATGATGAGCTTGCAGTCATTCATCTTGTCGTTCAACAGAGCTAGGAGCAATTAAATCATTCTAATAGGTGACTAGGAATCTGGCAATCTCAGATTTGAGGGTTACAGCATACAGAGATATTAGAATAGAAACAAACATTATTAGGAACATAGCTAAGGATTTACCAAATATCTAAAAATATACAGACACTAAAACATATAATACAATGTTTATTGTATTTATAACAAGACTTCATGGTTTAATTAGTTTTGGTTTTAAAACGTAAGATATGAAAAGCAGTGTCAGATGGCTTAATCAATATGGAATGGCATAGAATATGTAGTTTATATGGAGAACCTGTCTATGTGGCACTGGTGTAGCACCTTCAACTGGCATTTGTTGGGGTTGAGCTCCTTTATGGGATTGTCTTGCCTGAAATATGTGGCCCTCCCACATACAATTTTACTGAAATCAGTATTTGCCACTCAGTGCTGTTTCTTTTTTAACTCTGCATGTTATATAACCCATATCCTGATATATATTCAATCAGAATAGTTAAGCCTAACAATCCTCTCCAAACCGATGTTTGGTTTAAAATCGCTCAGAGTAGACCTGAAGTAACTTCATTTTTCTGTCATGAAAATAACACCCCAAAAAAAGGTAAAAATATTTTTTCTGATCTTTAATGTTGTCTATGTAATTATTTCTTTCATCTTTTCCTTTGTATATCTTTTCTGCTTTCCCTGGCTTCCTTTTCTATTTCTCCTGGTTTTCATACTTTATATGGTTTCATACTTACCTTATGGTTCTTCTGTGTCTTTTAACATCCTTTCCTCTTGTGTTTCTCTAGTCTCTTTCCTCGTTTCTTGCTTTGAAGGTTTCCTTCTTACTTCTGATGGGGATGTGCTATAGTGGAGCCAGGTAGACTGCAGTTTGGTTTCTAGTTCTGCAGCTGTGGCCAGCCTCAGGAGTCACTTCCCTCTCCCCATCTCTCCATTTCCCAATCTGGAAAAACAAGATAATTAAGCTGGCCTCCTGTGTGGTTAGCTTTGAGACATGCTGGCGAAAGCTCCTTTAAACACAATTACTCTCTTATTTAACTTATTTTCCTCGCTTACCTCCTCAATGCTCGTGATTTTCACCTCCTTCCTTACATCCCATTCTTCCGCCACCCCAAACAGTAATATTTTCAATGTGGGCTTTCAACATATTATGGTTCTTACTAATTCTGCAGATTGTGTGCCAGCTGCATTCGCTTTATCTCTGTCTTGAAGGAGAGCTATTGCAGCTCTTAAGTGATGGGTTCCATCAATTTCAGCTGGCTGACGTCAGTAAAGAACACGAATGATGATGCAACACTGATTTTAGTTATACGAATGATCAGAAGAGTCTTAGAAAGATGAGATATGTGGGATAAGCAACAAATGTCCAGTTGGGAACACCAGTTATGGTGTCCTATGAAACCCTGTAAAGGGAAAGTGTGCACATGTGAAGCCAGGCCTCCCATGCTCATTCATGAGGTTTTTAAAGTCATGGTCGCATGTCTCTAGTACCTTTGGGAAAAGACTTAGACAAGAACTATTTGGAGATTATAACACTAATGTCAAGCAGAAATCAAATGTTAGCTGTATCTTGACTGCACTCTGAGGAAAACATATGTCCTGTCAGTGTCAATGCGTTTCTACATCCATGGCCATTTGCTGCAAACCTATTTTTTTTAATGTCTGTCTCTACAGCCTTTGGCTTTTAAAGGATCTTAATCACTTCCAGTGATAGAGTCAGAAACAGTCAAAGCCTGCCAGTGTTAAGTGCCTCAGACTACAGTGCCTGAAGTAAAACCGGTTCAGTCTATATGGCTGTAGTGAAAAAAAAAAATGCAGACGCCTACATTCTGATATTACTCCCAGGAACAAAATTTTTACACTCCTTAACTGAGGAGATGATGTAGAGAGTGAAGGAAAGATGACAAAACATATTGTAGCATTTATGAATTATAAAGCCATAAACTGTAGACTGTGTCAGACTAAGCTACGGTTCATAAAAGCTAAGCAGCACTGGGCTAGCTTACCTTAGATGGAAGAGGATAGATAGAGGGCAAAGGAACTGTCTGAAGTCTCACCATTTTTGATAAACACTGATTCACGTTCCAGTTACATGCCCGTTGTATACCTCTGTCACTGCTGAAATCCCATAAAAAAAAAATCACTCGAATATCCCATGGCACTTTGTGAAAGAACACAATAATACCTCTGATCTTCTGTCTAGGTATCAATTCAGATAATCACAGCAACACCTCTTACACATGCTGCAGTTCTAACTGGAACCACTGGTTTTCACTGACCTCCCCAGGCCCCAATTCTGTATTTAGACTTACTGTGGCTGTTAATGCAGCTGCTGTTTTCTCTGATCAATGGTTCAGCTGAGGGCTTCTGGAAGGATGCAATTCCAAGAAAGTGCTGGAAGCAGGCCAGTGAAGATATTGCTGGTGATTTGTTTTGATTTTTATTCTTTAGATTAAAAAAAAAGAAGACTGGATGTAAGATTAATAGAGAAAAAACAACCCTCAGCCCCCCATAAGAAACCAGAAACAAAAAAAATACAGCAATACACTGAATATGGAATTCCTGGAGTGTTTTCTGAACTGCTATCATTAAAATGAATGCAAACTTTTGCCCTGTTCTGTACTAAGTCTAGAGCATCTTCACTGAGACAAATCGTTTACTTGAATTAATGCAAGAATATGAATGAGAAATACATTGATCGTTTCTCAGAAAAAACAAAGTACCATTCAATGGAATGGAAAAATCATCAGAAATGGAAGAACTATGAAATTATGGAGTGTTATTTTCATACAAATCGCAATGTTCTCAGGGCATGCATTGTGAAGCATATTACGGAGTCAGAAATTCAGCAAGATGCAGAAAACCATGACAAAAATAAACAAAGTAGTCATAATAATGAATTTCTCAAAAGGTCCCTAAGGAAGCACACCAGTTTTAACCCTTTAAAAGAGGATAACCTCCAATTATTTGAAAGTAAGAGATGATTTTCTCCGAAGACAACTTATTTTTTAACTGTTCACGTGCAAGTTTCTTTCAGCAGCAGTTTTTGCTGTAAACACAAAGAGTAATGCAGAGCAGGTGGACATGCAGGATTCCTGTGGTAATTCCCGTTATCTTTTAGACTGATGATAATGCTTCACCAGTTGCTATTTTTTTTTCCCCATGAACTGACCCAGTTAAACGTTTGTGTACCTAATATGCCTGAGATGCTATAATTAGAACATTTTTAATTATTCAACACTCTTAACTCTTCTCTTGAGTGTGGTAATTTGATACGACGGCTCTGAATACTAAAACAAAGCCTTGATCCAAGGAGCTTGCCTTGTTATGAAAACCGGCACTACTCCTGTCTTGAAAAATACGAAGAAAATTCATCTACCTAAATACATATATTCACAATGGAAAAAGTTATTTTGTGTTTAAAAATTCAAGTGAATTTTAGGCTTATCAGCCACGCTGGCCTGTGACTGCTTCAAGTCCTCTGTTTATTTGCAGAACAGCTATTGTGCAGAAAAGGTAAGCAGTGGCTTGTTTCCCTCCATTATTTTGGAAGCATTCTCTTTGAGAAGGTCAGCAAATAATTTACTTGTCTGCTTAGTCAGGACGTGGTCAAACCACTGGAGTCAGTATCAAGTTCACGGAGACTCCAGTGAGCTCTGGATCAGGGCACACGTTTATGAAAAACACCACAAAAACGGTAAACGCCACCAAGTTGTGGTATGTCGTGTGTGCACACACATTCACATGAGCTGGACTGAGGCAACCTTTTTACTTTACATGGGCCACACTATGTGTTCTTGCCCAGTAGGAAGCATTTTAATACCTTGTTCAAGCAAACAATGCCTCTCTAGAAATGCTGGAAATGTTTTTAAAAGGATGCACCAAGTCACAGGTAAAGCTCGCGATTGTACCTATAGTCACTTTTAATGTCGTATTTTAAAATAAAGTAATATTTAATAGCATAAACCGAGCTAAAATTTTTTATATGATGTACCACAAGTGTGGAATTACATCATCAATTTACATGGTCACCTTTCACCTCCTTTGTAAAGGTGAAATGCAAACATATTTAATTCTTTCAGCTGCATTGACTCCCCCTAAATAATATGCTTGGCATCTGTCTGTTTGGAGACAAATCTGCTTTTTGGTGCATACCTTATGCTTCCCTTGGGATTCCTAGGTCCACAGGTAGCTTTCTCTGTAATCTTAGTGAGGCCACCAGACTATTTGCTTTCTACTCGGGTTCCTACATACAAGTCCAAGATCAACTCCTTTATGTGTTACGAGACTATTTCAGGCACTGCAACATGACTGGTGACAGCTGAAAACAGAAAGTATGCTGTAAGACATCTTGAAACGCTGCCACACGGGGCTTGTGTGGGAGATGTGCTCCTCTTGCTGTAGATCTGGCATTCCCCAGTGACCAAGTTTCAAGCTGGGGCCCATACAAACATCTGGGATTAAACCTTGAACCTCACGCTCCCATTGTGCACCGACTCCTATGTACAAGGAGACTAGCAACACGAAGTGGCCACAAACGGATGCACAAATACAATGCAAACGGTACAGATAGCTATTGTCTCTTTCCCCACCCCACTTCCACCCCGGAGCTAGACTAAGAGCTCCCTGACGGAGTGTTTCACTCTTTTTCTGAGTGATTGTTGCTATCATACCTCCCCCTTTTAAATTCAGTCTTCTCCTGAGAGTGCTACACCTTCTGAAAAGATGGGGACAGGCATTACACTTTCTTCTTAGGACTTAGATGTGGAAGCGCATGACTGATGGAGTGCCTCACCACTTCTAAAAATTAGCAGCGTTGAGAGGTGATGTTTCTGTGCTTATCGAGCTTCCCAAGTTCAAACACTAACCCTGGGGACCAGTTCTGTGAGGGAGCAAGCCTTCTGCCTTGCACAGCACCTCTGGGTGCTGTGGTGCAGGTGAGAAAAGTAGGAGCCCTGGTTTCTTGTGGTGCCGATGGAGATGGAGGTACAGGGTGGGCTGCAGCCCTCCTACAGGCACCAAGGCTTGGGTGAGTGGAGGCATTTTCCTCAGTAGAGGTGCTTGCAAGAGCGGCTTAGGATCCACTGCTTTTCCTTTCTGCAGCTGTTTGAGGTGGCCTGCTTTACAGGGGACAGTGGTTTCTGCTCTCTCATCCTCCCAACAGGAGGAAGATGCTGCCAGTCCCCACTCACCATCCCTGCTTGCTGTATGCAAAGAGTATGGAGGTCCCTCCCTCTCCCAGTCTGTCTTCCTCCCCACCCTGCAGTGCTGCTAGCTCAAAGGGGACAATTTTCTGTGTTTGTTGTGCCCTCTAGGTCAAAGAAGGACTTTGCAATGTTTCTTCTGCTGCTAAGAGCTAGGGCAGAGTGGGTGACATGTTGCAGGGACTCAATTTCCTCTCATTAATCAGTCTGGAGCCTTCCTGCCTCCCTCAGGCTGATCTATTAGGAAGTTTATTCCTGATGGAACTAGTGGGTATGGATGCACCACATCTCAGCAAAAAACTTCCTTTGAGCCTCTGGATTCTGTGTAAGGCCAGAAAGAATAGTTATAAGGAGGCTGATGACGGGCTGAAAATGTGTCCTTCTTTGCCATCCCAATGAGAAAAAAAAAGTTATAACTCTGCATTGAGGTTATCCCTCTGCAGAATCACAGAGTGGTTTGGGTGGGAAGGGACCTTTAAGGGTGATCTAGTCCAACCGCCCTGCAGTGAGCAGGGACATCTGCAACTAGAGCAGGTTGCTCAGAGCCCCGGCCATGCTTTAATTTTTCTAGGGATGGAGTTTCTACCACCTCTCTGGGCAACTTGTGCCAGCATTTCACCGCTCTTATAAAAAGTTATCTCTAATTTTTTATCTCTAATCAAAATTAGCTTTAATGAGCTCTAGGTGGGTGTAGGAATCTGGAAGGCTGAAACCCCTGGCAAGGCCTTGGTATGTATTAGAAATACACACGAGATTGTGCATAGGTAAAGAAAGCCTAGTTGATTAACAAGCTGAAGATTGAGCTGTGTCTCTGTATTTAATATTGAAAATACTTGCCTATACAAAACTGCCCTCTGCTCTTTTTTTGTCAGAAGTCTTACAAAAATCAGATATTTGTATGCAAAATTCGACTAACTCAATTTTTTCCTGCCTCCTCTTTGGAAGCTTAACACTTACGGGTTAGCAAGTTTTTCTATTTTTCCTCCTTCAACTTTTCTGCTTGCCAAGGTAAATACATGCTATTGTATTTAGAACATTTTGACATATTTTTCAGGTGCTGCAAGAGCTATTTCTACAAATGATTTAATGGAACAGTTGCATTTAAAATACAAACACAAACCATGGACTGAAACTCAGAAACTTGTCCATTTTTGCATGGTAAGAAAGAATCACAGATTAGGTGAGAGAAGGATATAAGGATATGTGGTGTAAGGGCAGGTTAATAAGATGGTTCAAAAACTTCTTGACTTAAAAACCCAAAACAACCAAACAAAAAACCCAAGTCACTGGTGCCTGTTCTAGCCTGGCTCCTGATTTCTCTTAGAACAGTGGATAAAAAAAAGCTCCCTGCATTATTTTAACACTTTAAAGATTGTTTCTTGCATTATTTTAACTCTTCAGAAGTTAGAGCTGGTTGTCTAATACTTTAGGTTATTTTCCATTTATTAACATTATTGTGTTCACAGTATGTAAAGGTAATTTCTTGCCCATAGGATGGGGAGCAAAGACTGTTTTTCAGAAGCTAGCCTGAAACCCGCTATGGAGACTCTCCTGGTGTGATATACCTTAAGTTGTTCCATGCTTCCCACCCTTCCAGTAGCTAGTTATATTTAAGAATAATCTTTGTAAAAAGCAGATTAGCACAACTAAAAAGTCCCTTTTTTTTTCCACGCTTCTTTTTATTAATGCTTAACTGAAGCCTTACTCTGAGAACAATGTCCTTGGGTTTGAACACAGTGAAAACTTTTCAGCAGTGAATGTTCTTTGTGAATTGAAGTGTGAAGTATGAGAATTCCTCAGACAAGAGCTAGAGGAGAAACTGGAAGAGTTTGCTTGCTAGTTGGTACCTTCAGCTTGAACCTGCACCCTGAGTCTAACTAAGCACACCTCAGGTGCCTACTGATCTCCGCTTTTCAATCAGGCAGATTCCTCCTACAATAAAAATGAAGTTTTTGCTTAGTTGATCTCTAGTATCATGGTGAAATTAGCTGACATAGCTTGTGTTCAGCTCAAAAGAGAAGAAAAGGGAATGGAAAGCTGCTCCCCACTCCAAAGGCCTCTGATGTATAGTTACTGCACAACAGGGTCTTCACTAATCCATTCAGTGCTGCCACTTTGGAGATAAATACAATCATAGGTCACTTCTATATTTGTTGAAAAGAAACAGTGTTTTGTTGTACTGGGCATTGGCGTTTTGTGTCTCGCATGCAGTGATATTCCTCTTTGACTAGTATTTATGGGGTCTGTCTCTTGTTTTCACAAATGTGCTAGGACAAGCCACTTCAACAGCCTGTCAGTAATGTTCCAGATGGTCCACTGCAATCTTGCATGGAGAAGATACAGAGGACATTAAATGGTAACAAGCTCTCAGATAACTCAAGGTGTATTTTTCAATATTCTCTGGAAACTACCCATCCTTCCCTATTGGTGATGTTCTGCACTAAGGGGTCAAATGCACAAACACAGAGGTGGATATGGCACAAGAGACTTGTGACTCATCTTTGGGCTAAGCCTTCAGGCACAGCACTCATTAATCATAGGGTAATAGTTGTCATTAATAACAAGAAGTAATGCAAAAGATACTATTTTCTCACTACCTAAATCCCACCCTTCAAAGCAGGATAATATTGGTTCTACTTCTTGATCATTGCAGCCTGATGAAATAACATTTCCGTTTTTGCAGCTAAATCTTTGTTTTCTGTGATGAACAGATTGGAATCTGTATCCAAACAAAAAGGGTAAGTTTATTTATGAATAAATGCAAATGAGCAAACAGGGCCCCACATCCAGTGGGGAATACCATCTGGGTGGCTTGTCAACAATACATTTTTTTAATCTTGGTGTTCTAATGTAGTGCATTACTTGGAATGGGCATAACGGCCTATTTTGATTAGCGCTTTATGGAGGGGGATGTTGGGTGAAGAGAGGGTATGCATGCCTAGGTCCCAAAGCTACAGACTGAGGTAAATAGTTTTCAGCAGACCAACATTATAATGCAAAGAGCAGAGCACAAATATATTGCCTGGTTGGGGAGTTTTCAGAAGCTGAGCCAAGGAAGAGTTATTTTTGAAGCATTCCTGGTGTCTCTTCCCACGACCAAGTAAACTATACTCATTTCCTTTCTTCATGTGACAGAATTTTTAGATGTACAAGCCTTTTTATTTTCTTCCCCCTCTCCTCAGGCTTAACGCTCATGTTAGCCCCAGTGGGACTGCCTGCTACATAGCATCAAACATGTTTTATATAGAAATTCAGCTGGAGAAGGATGGAAATGTGATCGATGTAAAGTTGGCTCACCTTGGAGAAGCTCCTGTGGTAAAGTTAATTTTCTCTGTCTTTCACCTCCCTGTAATCTCCCACCTGGCCTCCAGCTGCCATGTCAGAAAGCCTTTGGCTTCCTTCAGGTCTTCACACCTGCCAGCCTGTGCATGGCACCAGCTGCCTCTTTAGGCTTCTGAATCTCTCACCTCAATTTACAGCTTGGTTACAGATATAAAATACTGTAGTGATAAATATTAAGGTGAAACTCAGCTGACATGCCCACCTTCCAAGAATTTTGTAATAAATATTCAATTATCCTACTTCACTGTTATCAAGATATAGTAAATAACAGGGTCTTAAAATAGTTTCTGACCAAGGTGTAGTGGAATACGTATTCCAAATGAATGTCTTGAAGCTGTTACCAAATAGTCTGTTTTTTCCTTCTGCATTCCTACTAACGCGGATGTTTTTCTTGCAAAATTTCTCATTAAGCTATTGGCAAAATATCACCGTGCAGTTCACATACCATGCTCTGCAGTTGTTCAGTGTTACAGACAATCCTTCAGATCAAAAATATAACACAAGCTGTTGTGGAGGGGTAGGGAGCATAAACTCTGATTTTATCAGTAAGTATCCAAACTGTCACATTAATTTGGAGATAATTTAGTCCCTTTTTTTTTCAGTTGCAGTTAGCCCAGGAATTTCAAGTTGTTCTGCTTAACCAGCACAAGGCTGTTGGTCAGTGAGTGCTGGACAATATTATTAGGTTGGAAACACAGATCCAGAGTATTTTAGCATAGTAACTGCCATGGCAGATGGTAGATGGCAAAGATGCCATTTTTTTTCCTGGAAATAATTTATCAACAAACTACTTCTATTAATTTTATCCTCTTCCACAGAGCCTTTGTTCTTCTAATTATTACATGAATATTGTTTTAACTGTTGTAATGTTAGTCTGTTTTTCTGTCGGTTGGGTTTTTTTTTTAAGCTAACCATTCAGCTAATTAAAAGTAATGGGAAACAATCTTATTATTACCACTGAAATACTTCAAAAAGATATTTCATAAAGGATGGTAAGAAACATGAAACTCCTCTCTCTTAATCCTGTAGGTTTGTGATGACTTGCTGCAGCATCTAAGGTAAAGCATCATGTGCAGTCTCATTGAATGAAAAAGAATTCCTGAGTCTTGTGTTTCCCTGAATGTTGTGGAGAAGTTAAGGCTAGAATGGTTTCAGTGCAAGAACTGAGGGGAAAAAGAAAAGACAAGACAAAAAAAGCAAGAATCGGGAAACAATCAGGGCTGGAGCACCTCTCCTATGAAGAAAGGCTGAGAAAGTTGGGGTTGTTCAGCTGGCAGAAGGCTCCAGAGAGACCTTATTGTGGCTTTTCAGTACTTAAAGAGGGCCTATAAGATGGAGTCAGTCTTTTTTGCAGAGCCTGTTGTGACAGGACAAGGAGTGATGGCTTTAAACTGAAAGAGGGACATTCAGACTAGATATAAGGAGGAAAGCTTTTACACCGAGGGTGGTGAAATCCTGGCCCAGGTTGCCCAGAGAGGTGGTAGAAGCCCCACCCCTGGAACCGTTCCAGGTCAGGCTGGATAGGGCTCTGGGCAACCTGATCTAAAGATGTCCCTTCGCACTGTATGGGAGTTGAACTAAATGATATTTATAGGTCCCTTCCAACCCCAAGCATACCATGACTCTATGAATAATATGAATCCAGAAAACAACAGAAGAATTAACACCTTTTTGAATGTTATTTTGTGGGGGAAGTTGGTTCCAGTGCTTCATGTTGGTGGTTGTTGCAACTCTTTATTACCCAATTTATAAATTCAGGGCTAAGACTGCAGCAAATAATTTTGAAAAGATACTCCAGGCATTAGTTATTTTTCAAGTCATTCCACTGAAAACAGCTAAATCACATCTGCTTCAATGGAATGAGGAGAAAGAGTAAACCCCAATACCTTGGCTCTAGCTGCCAGTTGAATACAGCCTTTGAATACTGGCATTTGTATTGATTGCAAGAGTTACAGAACTACTTGGACCCATAATTGTGGACATGGACTGATGATGACAGTTCAGAACTTGAAGATTTACAGATCCAAACCAGATATTACTTTCCCCCTTCTCATTTCATCATATACTAAATAGTTTTTCTATTGTCCTTATGTAAATATCTTAACTATGTGTCCTTAAGGCTTCTGTCACAGCGATGAAAGCAAGGGGACATCACATGGCCTGTTTTTCTTTGCAAATACATAGGGGGGTATGTTATTTTAATTTTCTTATGTACCAGTAGGGCACTATATATGTGTGTGTGTATATATATATATATATGTATATTTTAATTTTTTCTCATTGTCATATTTTGTTCAGTTTGAAAATTTGCTATTTCAAGTCAAGCCACCACCTTAAAATTCCAGTTAGAAGTTCTCCAGCCAATATGATTGAGGTTGCAGGTTTTACTGAGTATGTTTTAGAAATTGGATTCTTATTTAAATACCTTAGCAGAACAGTTGAAAGGGAAGGCAAAGAAAGAAAGAAAGACTAATCCTTGACCTTCCATGTTTCATCTCTCTTCTGTGTGGGCCCATCATCAGTTTTTCCAGCACCCCTTTTCCTCAGAAATGAAGTTATATCCACTTTGTGGGTGTAAACAGCTATGTCTTAAAGCCTTGACTTGCCTTTTCCTAGGTTTTTGACTCCCAATGATGTTAACTGCCAGCAGCCTGGCGCTGAGCCATGGCATATAGTTACCATTGGCACTACTTGTCTGCCTTCACGTTTTTGTTCGGATTTGGCATGAAGTGCAAGTATCCCTTCTACACTTCTTGGTGTAGTATTTTATTCGGTTGTAAGGCAGTTTGTTCTATGCATAATGTTTCCTGTGGATCTCCAAGTAACTATAAACTCATGATGAACCAGGCAGCTAACACATAGGCTAGTGCTGTGTCTGTACCTGCATGCCTGCTGCCCGCCCTTTTCCCTGCTTCCCCACTAGTCCAGCTGGAAAGACTTGAGGGAGAGCCAAGTGGCTTGTTTAGCTTCCTGTTTGGAAAGGATCTGTCCTACTGTGGAAGTCCAGGCAGGCTTATTTGGCCTCTGCTGATCCACATTGCAGCCACACCTGCATGGAAAGTGAAGGTATGTCTTCTTGAGTACAGCTCTCGGGGTGAGAGCAGCACTAGAGGGTTTGGTGAGGCTTGTAAAATCCGCCTAAAAGCCACTTAGGCAGGTGAGTAAGTAAATACTAGCTTTATTGGAACATCAGGAAAAGTGCTTTGCAGCTGATGAGCTGTCAAATTTGAGTATCATGCACATCTAGCGCTTTCAGTAGTACATAATTTAACTGGTGTCAGCTATAATTACATTGTTTTTTTGCAACAGAGCTAAGGATTCACATTTCCTGGTATCTTCTAAGAAAATTTAAAAGCAGTACTGCTGCTTGCCAGATCTGATAAGAAAGGGGCCTACGTCACTCTGAAATGGTGCTTTTTCTAGCAAGTTAGATGTAAAAGACTTACTATCCATCTCATTTAGTAGCATGATAGCAATTGTCTCTTTTTGATAGGATGAAGAACTATGATGCCTTTGGAAAGAGCCTAGAAGACCTGTCAAATATGTATCAAACTCCAGGAAACAGGTTGCAACTTGTTTTTACTTGAGAAAAAAAAAAAAACCAACTTTAAATCCATTGCCTACCTTTTGTTTACTTACAAAAATAATAACTGATCTTCTCTCCCTCCCAGTGACATGAAAGCTAAGGGATACCTTGCTTTGCAGGCCCTTGAAAAAGATCTTTATTCAATGTCTCTTCTAGACAGGTAACTTGAAGTCTGCCTCTTTCTCTCTTTCCCTCTACCCCCACCCCTTCATTTCACTAAAAAACTAGTTAACTGATCTAATGATAGAGCGGGATGCGGAAGGCTAATGAGTTCTCTACTACTAGAAGGTCTGAAGCCTTTCTGCAACTCCAGGCACGCCAAACAAGATGATCTACTGAGCTCCTGTGCTTTATCTAAGAGGCTTGCTGGGAAACTGGTTGGTTGCAGTTTGTGTATGTGACCAGCCACCAGGAGCAAACAGAGCATCTGAAAGGCAGCACTCTTGTTTACCTGTCCCTGTGGCAGAAGCAAACACACCTTTGGGGTCCTGCTGTTTGGGTATCTCATGTTGTGCTCAGGTTTGAGATCAGGAGTAGTGGTTGCTAGCTTTCCTCTTGTCCTTCCATTTCTCACTTCTCCTTTCAAAGAGTAGGATTACAGATAGATGGGGAAGAGATTTTCCTAAACTCTCTGGTAATTGTAGAATAATATCAATTCTTTTCAGAAAATCAGAGTTGAGGGCAGTGCGCCTGGATTTTTGAAGCATCTTTTCCGAGATCTTGCCTATTAAGTACTCTCAGCGAGTATGGCCTTCTGTAACACGCTCTGGGCTTATTGTTGTACGCTATTCCTTTATGAAGCATACACATTCCATGAACAAATACCCCATATCCTTGCTGATCACTGCTATCTCTGCAAATATTATTTATGTGTTAAATAGATTATTCATCCCAGCTATAAGTAAATGCACTGCAGAGTTTTACTACACAGCTATGTAATTGTACGGCTGTATGCATCAGCTGTACAATCACGTCTGAGGTTAGCTTGGTTCTGCTTGAGTTAGTTTATCCAGGCGTCCTGGTTTGAGTTAGTCCTAAACCTTGACACCAGATTATTTCCTGCCTCTTTTCTCAACCTGCCACTACAATATTTTTGTCACCCTTCATTTCTGGTATGTAGCACATCAAATTGCAACATGAAACAGCTCAGACACAGGGTTGAAACTGGAAGCCCAAGTCCTAGGAGTAATGCGTGCGTGGAATGATGGTGTTTTGGAAGCTGTTGTGGCAAATGGAGGCACAATCTACCCCCAAGAAAGCATCGTCTCCCTTTGATTAAGGGTGCAAATTACCCTTTATATTAGCCTAGCTAATGCAACTCAGGAAACACTAATCAAGATGTGTTTTGAACTAGAAAACAGGATGTAAACAGAGTTACTGAAGTACTTCATGGAAAAGTAGGACACCTGGTGCCGAGAACTGGAGGTGATTTTTTTTTTTTTCCCTCTTCATGAATTCAAAGCATTGTAGTAAAAACCCTACCGACTTATCTTTGTTTATAGTAAAGACCCTCTATTATAAATAAAACACACTGTAGGGACTCCCTGTGCATTCTCAGCGTACAAACACACAGAAGGAGAAGATACAAAGAGATCAGGTGGTTTATCTGCTGCTGCAACATGGACTTTGCAGCAGCCTAAAAGCAGAGCTGCCAACACTCTGAGGTTCTGTGGGAAACCACAATTTGCGAGTAACCGTGAGATGCCAGTGGTAGTAGCTGAGATAATACTTATGTTGCCTAAAAGGAAAATACAGTCAGTTGGTAAGTTTTTTGGCTCATCTACACTATCAGAAGTGAGATTTAACTGTTACAGTTCATAGAAGTACTTCTAATACATGCTACTGCTGTCCAGCTGCACAGCGTGATGCAGGCACTACACCTTCCCCTTCTATTTCAGAGTAGTCGCTAAAAGCCAGCAGCTCAGCTGGTATTTTTAAGGCTGACAACAGGTTAGTGTGCAAGAGAGAAACTCAATCTAATCTTTTCAAAGATATCTGATTACTTTATACTCTGAGATTTTAGCTATTAAATGCTGAGACATGCTGTGATTTGAACGTGTACTGTAATTAGAGATGTACTTTTATGAGGAATCCTCTCTTGTCTGTGTACATGGGTTTTGTTTTTTTTTTTTCTCCTAATATATTTCTCTACTGACATGTGTAGTAATGTTTTTTTTAAATTATTATTCCTCAGGAACTCCAATGAACATTGAGTTTTACATTTCTCCCTATCAAGTTTTGGAAGGAGAACTAAATCCTGGTAAAGCTAAAAAGGCAGAAATCACTAATGTGATCACTTTTTCAGCACGACCTACTTCGTTAAGCAAAGTTCATTAATGAAACTCAGAGTTAAAATTCCAGTTTAGCAGAATGATTTATATGATGCACTTTTGCACAATTACAATTGCATCCGGAAACTACTTTCCCATTTCTTGGCTATTGACCCAGATTGAAGTGAGGGTGATAGCAAACAAAACACCTGCCAAGCTAGCACAGAAATCACTGGTGGGTCCATGATCTGTTCCACGGTATGTCCCAAAAGCAGCTATTGCTGCTGTCACCATTGGGCAGCTTGGAGTTTTGGGTGCGGTCTGTGCAGGCTTCTCCCTGCTGCCCAAGCTGTTGTGGCTGTCACTTGGACCTGACCTCTAAAAAGACCTTTGTGTTTTGTATGCATAGGATTGATCTACACTGACGCAAGGAAAATAACGCAGTTCTCTTTCTCCCTCAGGTTCCCAGGTATGTGGAACAAAAGCAGTTGTAACTGTTGAAGGCACAGATACGCTCCACAAACTTCCTCTTTCACCACTGCTTGTAGATTCTCAAGCTGGAGAGGACGGGTGAGTCTTTAGACACTTCTCAGTACAGAAATGGATTTACAAGTCACTGGCACTAACCTCAGCATAACTTACATTTAGCTTCTGCTAAAACAGGAAGCTCTGTTTTATCGATGGCTTCATGCTCCACAGCTACACCCTCTGTAACTTGTGGCTTTTACAGTTTTCCCAAATGGGCTTTAAAGTTATTGTGTTCATATTTAACTGTGTCAACTGCATTGAACTACAGATTTATTCATAGATTTGAAGCCAGAAGGAGCCAGTGGAACAATATTACTTAACTTTCTAGTATTCAACAAGCAACTCCTCCATAGTTTCAGAATGAATAAAGCAAGTATTGAGGGTTCTTACACCTTAACTATGCAAAATAGTTTGTCATCCTACCATAGATACTAACAGCTCATCTCTCTTTACTTCAGTGCTACGCTGGAGGGAAAGTCTGAAGTCATTCTCCAAAATAAAGCACTATAGAAAGATTATAGCAAACATCCTTGTTCCTCAGGTGCTGGTGGCTCACTTTACCTTCCTGCCAGTCTTCACATTAACCTGGTTTTAAAGGCTGTAGTTGCATTTATGGACCAAAACTTTTCTCAAGACAAAAAAAGTATGGAACATAGTAAACTGCCAGGGACCTGACAGTGGCCTGCACTTGTCTTTGTTATGTCCATTTCTGTAACAACCTTTAATTCAGACTTTGGTTTTTTTTTTCCAGCAACCTTTCTTTTTTGCCACTGACTGATGAACTCTGTGCGGATTTATCAGCTTTTTTTGTGTTGAAGTTTCACCAGCCTATTCCTATGTCCTCATCCAGTATTGAAGAGATACAGACACTCACAGGCATGTTATCATTGCTTCTAAGACTAAGTAGTTTTGTGACTGTGCATTGCTTATTTGCTCTTTTTTTTGCCCTGTGTTAATGCTGTAAAAGGAAAAACAATTTTCTGAGGCAGAACCTGTTCGGTTCTATCAGCCCAAGTGTAATATTTCAACAACCAGTGCAAAACACAGTTCTAAGAAATTACAATTACAGCAGAGCTGTTAAACACTCTGCCTCAAATTCCCATTAGCAAAAAAGAGAATGAGAAAGAAGATCAATGTTTCTGTCTTTAAAAAAAATAAATAAAAATCACTTGGTTTCAGGAATTCAGATTACTGGCTTGAAACTAGCTCCTCTATGTGAGCTGATTGTTCAGGCTACCCTTCAAGAGAAATGCGGTGAAGACTTGTCTACACATCAATCCTGTTTCTTTGTGGTGAGTACAGCATGCATTTGACACCCACTTTGCCCTTGTGCAAGATATATACTGAATTATATTTCCCTATAACCAAGCAATGCAGAATTCCCAGAATCCCAACAGTACTTAAATGCTCTATAGGAAATAGTTCAAGTTATTAACAAAACAATATTAGACCCTTTCAAGTAAGTGAGCTTTTCATCCTCATTAAGGAAACACCAGGTGCTGGAGCCATACTAATTTGTCTGGGTATAACCCAAATATTTACTCTTCTGAACACTGTTTACAACTTTAGCATTAATGCCTTAAAAAGAAGGAAACTTACTGGCTGGTGTGAGGAGCAGGTCTCAAGATGGTACTTACCTAGACCTTGGAAGGGCTTTATCATGCTGCATGGCATCCTGCGTATCACGCTGGTTTGGCATTTTTGCTAAAACAAGATTTCTTGATTAGATAACACTGAGAATATAGATTCCTTTTAATGGGACTGGCAGCAAGAAAAGTGTAGTGTTACAACAGTGATGTCAGACTATCGAGAGCCATGGTTGTTTAACTGTAGATGGTGTCCCTTTTAATAACAGCTTCATTTTTTAAAAAGTATTTAATTTAGGCTACATTAGATGTAAAAGAAAAAAGTTAGAAACTAATTTATTAGAAATAAAGTACTAAATTAAATTCTAACCTTGAAAGGAAACCCTCCTGCTCCATGAACTCACAAGGAAAAGCTCTTTTATTCTGCTCTCCAGCTTTCCTTAATGCAGACCCTGCTAATTAACTGCCCTGCCCTCTTCTTAAGGGGACAGTTCCCATTTAGCATCCTGAGGTAGACAACACAATATTATACTTCTAATTATGTCATAGAATCACCGTCAACATGGATAGATGGCAATTTTTTCCTACTTCATCCTCCTCTTCCAATGAATCATCGGGAGATATTCCAGCCAAACATGCTTCTCCAAAGAAAGCAGTGTGATGGAGGGAGGGACAACATATGATGCCCCAAAGAGATTTCAGGCAAAACCGCTATCCTATTTGTACAACTGTCAAGCAGCACAACTATGACATTCTTCTGAGAGAAGGTCTTGGTTGTAAACGTTTCTACAACCTACAGGGCTCTGACGAGTAGTTGGAAGAACTGGTGGCACTTGCCTGACCACTTGGCTCTGGTATAGTCGCCTAATTTGGCTGCACTGGGGAGGGAGCGTGGACCTCATTTAGCTTCCTCTAAGGATTAGATTTCCACTGAAGTGCAGAGAGGCACAATGGACATGCCAGAAGTGTCTCTTCCAAAATTATTTTTGCTGTCAGATTGTGCAGTTGCCTGGTAGCAAACATTAAGCTTTTACTTTCTGGTTTTCAGTGCTCAAGGTACCACCGTATTTGTTGTTCAGTCTCTTCCAGATTGCCCAAAGCACTGTTACTTCATAAACAAGGGCTCAGAAAAACCAGATTTAACAGGAGCCTTGGTCAGTAAAATCCCGTTTAGCCATCCGAAGTGTGTGCCTGGTGTAATAGAGATTCTTCGACATCAAGTGGCATATAACTGTCTTATTGGCAGCTGTGTCTCTGAGAAGCATATAAATGAAGGTAAATTGTGTGGTTGGAATTAGTGGCAGAGTATTAGTGAGAAACTAGCTCCTAAGTTGGGTGTTAACAGATTTACTGCTCCCTTGCCAAAGCTGTCATTACTTGTGGAGTATTTTAAATTATATTAAAAAAACCCAACATTAATTCTGGTATTACACTGTTAAATATTTAAAAAAAAAAAAAAAAAAAAATCTCCTAGGTCTGACACTTCTATAAACATAAAATAAGCTACCAAAGTAATGAATAATTAGATTCTACTGTCTCAGCATTTTTTTTTAATTCTGGCATGTGATTCAGGCAAAAAGAGTCCAAGTTCAATGGGTGAATATCACTAAATATTCACTTTATTTCTAGATGATTCAGAACTGCTTTACTTTGAAGTGGTACCACACAGGAACACCAGCTTTTCTGTCTTTTTCCTTCATCCTGAGAAAGAGAATTTAGCCTGTGGTATGTGCAGAACAATTGATACTGTCCTCTTTACTGGGCTGGCAAGGGACTTGGTTCTATCGCGGCACTTGCACTTCGCTTCTCAGCTACAATCGGAGGGCTACTCTCAATGGTGTGCAACCCACGCAAAACACAAAGTAGCACTTGTGTATAACCTGCTTACTCAAATGTGCTATGTATTCAGTGTAAAACAGAAAGGAAATGCAAACATTCGAATCCTGTTGTATCTTGGCCTGCAGTTAATAATTGTAAGTTCTACTCTTTCTGTTTTTACTAGATTAGGAAAAAGCAAGTCCTGTGCAAGAGCGTTGCTGCAAGTCCCCGCTGACTTCAGTCTTACCTCTCTTGAAGCATCAGAATGAAATTTTCAATGTTTATTTAAAAAGTCTATTTTGAAATACTTCTGTTCTTTCTTAGTGGCAATCGATGTTATAACCTCCAGAGAAGTCCAGTGTCACCTTCATCTAAATCCTCAAGATCCAACTCTAAATTCTAGCGATGACTTTATAGCAAGAGCTCTGAAGCGGTAAGTAGTTTTATTTCGTAACAGTTGGAATGAACCTGATGCCCATTTAAAAAAAATAAGTGCACTCACAACGCCATAAACTCAGAAACCAGAAAACTTCACTGTAGGAAAAAGCTGTAATAGTGAGAATAAGTTACTTTGGTGTCTTAAATATCTATTTCAAAATTTTTAATCATAGTGAAGGAAAGTGTTTCTTGCTAGTAGAAAGCATGTGGGGTAGGGAAACACTTTTGATGGAAAAGAGTTTTACCTTTTTTAAAGATGCTTTTTTCTTTTGTAAACATGCTTTTCTGAAGAGTGTAGCTGGTGACAATCTCTCTCATACTGATATAACTTAGAATAGCATGGAAAAGACTTTTTCCGCATCTACCTGATATCAGTCAGTGCTTCTTTTCAGCCAGTGAGGTGTATGGGGCATGGCTACAATCTTGTCTCTGGCTTGTTTTCTGAAACAAGTTCCAAGAGAGGCCAGTTGCTGCGATACACAAACATACGATAAAGTAAGGACTGCGAGCACCAACTCATTTGGCTAAGCTAGTACACAACTATTATCTGTTTGATGACAGGAAGATGAGTGCAGGCTGGAGTTTGAACCTTTAATTAGCCCTGTGTTAAGTCACAGGATCCTAGATACTTTTCCTGGAACCAGGTAACTCTATTGTTACAGTAGAAAAAGCTCCCCTAGTGAGGATTGCTTTAGAGAGGTTATGCTCTGTACCTGTCCTACACAGAACATGGAAGTTACAATTATAAAACTGAGCAAGAATGAATACATTGAAATATGATTAGATTTTCATTCATAGCATCCTTTTGACTTCTTTTGACCAAACCTTCCCACTCCTTTTTAATCAAAGCTTCTTTACAGCCTTTAGCTCCAAGGCCCAGCAACTGATTTCATTGTGTCAACATGTTTCTAGTACAGAACATGTAGTTACGGTGTAGTTACAACATAATAGGTAGTTATATACAACACCATGTTATGTTGTAGTTACAGCGTCAACATGTATGAAGTTGTACAAGGCAAAAAGATGCAAGGTGGCAGTGCTGCTTTTCACCACAGCTGTCATTCAGGTGTCGGGCAGTTTAAAAAAGAAGTACGCTGAAGAATGGATGGAGTCCACAGCTGTGACTAATGTTTCATTTCTTCCTTCAGCTGCATGTCAGTCCCAGTTGTCATGAGAGCTATTTTCAGGAACGCTGCCAAGGCGAAAGCTCATAGTGAAACACAGGACATGGAAGTAGACACCGAACAAAAACCTGAACCACCATGTAAGCAAATAACGGATTCTAATAGTCCTGAAGAAAGTCCTTCTGTGGCTGGCCCGCAGGATGAGGTAGCGACAGATAAGCCAAGGATTACAGACAGCCCGAAAGAAAATCTCTCCACAGTGGAAACTCCGGGTGATAACATGGAAAAAAAGTGACCCCACAGTAAGCACAGAAACTTTTGTGCAGAGCAGAGGAAGGTAATTCCACAGCTAGTACAGAAGTTGATATGACAGATAAGTAAAACACACAATCTATTGTTTGATAATTAAACAAGAGAGAAATTGTTTTCCCTGGTGTAGATTGCTTTTGCAGAAGTTGTTGCAGAGAACTTGGCAAGCTCACTGTCTACTTAGTAATTTGTGAATGGAGTTTCCTCTTTGCACAGTATTAAGTACATAGAAGTAATACCCTTGAATTCGCATTTTTAAACTTACAAATTTGGGAAATCTAACATGGTTCTAGTAACCTTTATTTTTGTCTGCCCACAACATGTAAGAAATACTTGTCTAACGTGATACAAGCTGTAACATAACACACGTGCTTGTAAAAAAGTAATGTTTATCCACGTCAGCATTATGCTAAATTCACTGAGAAAAATAAAGTTGTTGGAACGATTCTGTGCATATGTAATTAATACAGACAGCCCTATTTGGCCACTAATTCAGAAACAGGTTCAGTAAGAGACTCTTCAGTGCAGTTCCATTTTCCCCCTCCTGCAGAAGTGGTACTAAACAACAGCCAAACTTTCAGTCAAGCAATGTGGCAGGTTAATGGCATCTTTAGTAAGAAGGTTGTAAACTCAGTCGCTGAAAATCAAGTAATTTTTACCTTAGATATTTTCCGGCCTCAAAGTATAAAACTGTTTTGTGATTTAATTTTTTTTTAAAGTATAGTTAAGTCAGCTGTTCAAATTTCAGTTTGTCTCTGCCTAGATCTGCTTTGCTTCAATCACAAAGGAAAGTTACAAGCAACTTAAAACAAATAAACTCCTAACTTACTGTAAATCTGTTTAATTAGTGTAAAGCAGAGACAGGCATTCACAAAGATTTCCCGATCAGAGTAATTTGCAGCTACAGTTGAGGTAAGCAACAGGAAAAGGAGTCAAGTACAGAATGCTGGCACTTAAATATGAGGTTGTCAGACATGTGTCCTAACATGTTTCTAAGAAAAGGTGAGTAAGCCTGGCTTCCTGGAACAGTTTGGGAAAAACACTATGGGAAATGAGGGAAGAGGAATCAGGCTGGAGGGACGGACAGAATAAATATAGATACAACACAAGGAAGTTCATTAGACTGGAAACCCGTTCAGTGTGGTCCCACAGGGTAAGAGTGGAAGGCCTAAGAGTAAAACAATGGAATTGTCAGTAATTCTGCATTTGAAGAGAATGGTGGGTCTTCAGCAAGAGTGAAATAAGTAGAACTGTACAAGGAGGAAAAAACCCAGTTATCTGTGAAAGTGCACTGTATAGTGGTTACAGAAGAGGAAGAATTTGACAAAAGGTGAAAAATTCCTCTCTAGTGACTAGAGTCACAGCACTCTAGAAATCAGCAGCAAATCCTGTTCTACTTTGCATAGTTAGCGCAGCAGCAGCTTATTTTGCAAAAACAGCTTGTCCATAGCACTGGACAAACTGGAAAATTTTTAGGTATTAGATGGGATCTATCTGGAGTGGCTATTTAACGGACCTGCTCCATTTCCAAACAACTGCCAAAAGAGAATGTGAGGGTGAAATGACAGCTTCTAATACAGAACAGAAACATGCTTCGTTTTTCCAGAGCTTTAAAAGTCAGGTCCCTTTTCTGTGAAAGTTATGGTTAAGATGGAAAGCAAGGGTTGTGGTTTTTTTTTTTTGCCAGAAGCCAAAACATGGTGAAGATTTACAGGAATTACCTCTACTGGGAAGTATCAAAATCAGATTTCCATAAAATAAAGTGGTGTATCAGCCTGTATCAACCACAAACCAAGAACAAAATCCAATTGAGATAATTTTAAATATCACGAGAGAGAAAAACTAATGTTCCAGTTGCTGGATATGATGGAGTATATCCAGTGATAAGCCCAGTTGCTCTACGAGCCAAACAGTCTGCTTTTTAACCCAAGCGAGGGTTGACCTTTCAGGATCTGTGCAGAGTTCTGCCTTGGTACACTCAGACTGCAAGGAACCAGTCTCCTCATTATTTCTACAAATATTTTCACTAGAGCTGCCAATGTCTTCGTGTTTTCCAGCTTTAACTTCATTGTACTCTGTCCCAGCTGGAGCTGTGTGATTAAGGTCCATGTCCTGAACAGAATCTAAAATGTGTCCGAGATGTGGCTGTTGTTCAATAGAATTCAGATACTTAAGCACGTCTTCTTCATGCTTTCCAACCATATCAAGAAGATTATTTATCTTACTTAAAGCAGAATCACATCCATTAAAACGACACCAGGATAAGAGAGCACTGAAAAGTGAAGAACAACAGCAACAAGTTATTAAGCGTACCCACAGAGACCTCCAGTTGTCGAAGGGAGATAGCAATGTGACATCTATACTACATAAATGTATAATTATTTCATTCACATGTTCTGGGAAATTCAAGCAGTAGAACTACATATTAAGCTTAAAGATGTAGGTTCAAATAAATTTTGGAAGAGCAACTGAAGGAGGATTTTTACGAATGATCACTCTACACCCAGGTAAGCAATTCCCTGTATCCAAGTCCTGAGGCGGCTCACTTTGGACAGAGTTACAATGCACTTTTTTCTTTTTTTTTTTTAATTAAACAAAAACCTGCATGCATGCTCCCTCCATATCCACACACTCCACACAGACACCACCTTAACAAGACTGTAACCTACTTCAAGGTTCCTCTGAACTGGCCACATGTAACCATCAGCTCAGCACCGTGTTTGTAACCTTGATTAAAGCCTTCCTGGAGTGCAAGTTCTTTCCCAGCCTCAACTCCATCCCTGTAGCCTTCCTATAATAAAAGAGTAGTGAAACAGGTCGTTCACGAGATGAAAAATTGGACCTATGACAAGTTGAAACTTTTTTTATTGTTATAAATAAGTATTCAGTCTCTTAATTACAGCTTCTAGATTTGAACATCCCTCCCAGCTACACCTCTGCTGCCAAACCAAAACATGGTTTTCTCAGTGCATTATGATTTACTGATCTGCAAGATCCAGTTCTTTTCCAAAAGGATCTCCAGAAGGTCAGAAAATAAGGAAAGTATTTCTAGAAGCATCAGAGAACAAGACAGGAAAGCATGCTTGCTTTTATGATGACCAGCTCCTCTATGAGAAATTCCTTAAAGAATACCACATACGGATTTCTAGACATCTAAAAATACAAAGGCTGCAAAACCTCCTCTTTAGCAGAGCTACTCTCCTGTCTAGAATCCATCCACCTGTTTTCACAAAAGTAGTTATTGAGGCTTTCTTTTATCTTTGCCAGATTTCACTGAATTCAAGAGTTATTCCAGAAAAAAAAGACTGTGATGGAGCAAGTCACAAAACATTGTGATCGCATTCTGTAAGAAGCAGCTGCTGATTGTAATGCAATAGATTTCTTTAGATTCTAATCACATCACCATATAATGTAGGATAATTCTTAACTTTTTTCACAGCAAAATTGCACGTTGTAAGAGTGAAAACGTGTATTTGCCCATAAGATAAAAAAACTGGTGGTCTTGCTAGAGAAACAGCCAGGAACAAGAACATTTCTTTATGTTGCCCAACATAGACCTCTAACCTCAATAATATTTTAGGATTTTGCAGTATCTACTCATAAAATACCAGAGGGATTTGTGTAAGAACACTAAATAGCCCCTTAAGAAAACCAGTCTTTTCAAGGGACACAGAGGCCGGAAACTTTTCCTTGAAGAACAGCACAAGGGCTCTGTTATAACACCTTTCCT
>JAVSBS010006319.1:0-42518 GCA_033124195.1 Coracias cyanogaster | reverse complement strand
TGGCAGGGAGTTTGGACTAGATGATCTCCAGAGGTCCCTTCCAACCCCTGCCATTCTGTGATTCTGTAAAGACAACTGACTGTTTGATGTAAAGCTTGCTGAAACTTTTTTATTGAAGAAAGCAAAGAGCTTTATGACATGAATATTTTGGTTTTTTGTTTCAGAATTGTATGCTCTCTGCTGACCCTTGCCATGGAAAATAGAACCTCTTTGGAGGTGTAAAAAGTTCCAATTGTTTCAAAATTTCAAGGTTCTTCTGAAAGTTCATTATTTTTGTTCTAGAATACCGGAATTAAATTCCTGTCTGGAACATAAGAATTCTTTTTGTCTGGGGAAAAAAAGCTGTGTGTGCAGTGGCAAATAGGATGGTCTGTTGGTAGTGTGCTGATTATCCCTGGTGGCAGTGGAGATGTTTCACTAGAAACATGTTAGTGTACATAAAATATCCTCGACGCGCGCAGTTGGTGTGTTTGATTGGTCCTGATCGCTGTTTGGTGATTATTAGTTTCCTGTTGTGAACCTGGAAGAAAAAAGACGTTGTTCTAATTTCTTTTTTCTTTGCTATTCCCATCATCTTTCACCCCTTCAATTAGGATCATCTCGTAAAGAGATCACAAAGCATTGGGAATGGCTGGAGAATAACTTACTGCAGACTTTGTCCATCTTTGATAATGAAGAAGACATCACCACCTTTGTCAAGGGCAAGATACATGTAAGCACCGTGTTTCCTTGAAGGACTTCCAAATCTGAGACAGAATGGGGAGGGGTGGTTTTAAAAGTTTGTAACCCAAGGGAGGGAAGGAGCAAGAGCTCCATTGCAAAGCTTCTCCCTGCTCACTCTTCAGACATACATACGTTTGGAATTGTCATGGAATGCATACAGTGTTATCAGCGTCATGTTGCAGGCATAACCCTGGACAAATGTATTTGGGGGAGGAAACGGTTATTAGCAGTAGATCTCAAGGACCAACCTGCTTAGGATGCTCCAACTAATTAAAATACACTACCTCTTTAAAATCCTTGCCAGTTATACCTTTGATTCAGAGAGAGGCCGTCTAGCTACAAATACAGGAGAGAGAACTCTAGCTTGCAGACAATGTGCTGGCCCTGCCACGATGGTCTAAAAGGCACCTAGTTTGTAAAGGAACTGAACCCCAGCTTCCACTGGCTTCTGAGTCAGGCATCCCTGCTTCTTGTGCAGTTAACACACGTCAGATTCCCAGCTCACAAATTCTCCAGAGTAGAAACTTGTAAATGCGGGTTTTTATTAACAGCAGTAATTGGAGTCTTTTTCGGTAATCCTCTCAGATTCTTTGTATTTTCTGTATGAGAGATTGTGGTCATTTGTTTTTCCTTCTGGCCAGTTAAGATCTGCTAGACTGCTGAGTGCTGCCCTTCCTGGCAGGTGATCTTCCTGCTGAAGAGGCGTGTTTGCAAGTGAAAATAGAGTTCAGTTCTCATGCAGGGTGTTCAGAGTGTTACCAGGCCAGCTGTGAGAAGCTCAGTTGAACGTCAGATGTGAATGCCTCCTGCATGTGTGCAGGAGTAGATCCCAGATCATAGACTTCCCAGACTATCAGACTGCTCTTTCTACATGTCTTTACTGTTTCTCTGACGTGATAGGAGAAATAACTGCTCTGTCGTGTTTCTTCTTCCCGTCTTCCAGATTGCTGCTGTGACTTTTTGCTGTGTATTATGTCTGTCAGCAGGTGTGTTCCCTTCCATTACTTCTCTCTCTCCTCCCCTGTCCTTTCAGGGAATTATTGCTGAAGAGAATAAGAATGAGCAGCCCCAGAGTGAAGAGGACCCAGGTAAATTCAAAGAGGCTGAACTGAAGATGCGGAAGCAGTTTGGGATGCCTGAGGTGGAGAAGTTGGTCAATTACTATTCCTGCAGCTACTGGAAGGGGCGTGTACCCAGGCAGGGTTGGCTGTACCTCACTGTTAATCACCTCTGTTTCTACTCTTTTCTGCTGGGCAAAGAGGGTGAGTTATAAGCCTGCTACTTGTTTTTCTGCCGTCTCCCATGATCTTTTTTATGTACTTGATCTTTTGAGTGAAGTTGGTTTTTTTAAGATGACAGGTTTTCTCCTTTCTCCTTCTTAGGAATTCTCTGAGCTCTAGCTCAATGCATAGATCAGTCCTTGCTCTCACAGGCACTTCAGTGATGTTTAGACTGAATGCCTGAGTCATTTTTCAAAACATTTCTCCGGTTGTACAAGTACACCTGAAGCTTTACGTCAGGTGTATTAGAGAACAAAGCAGTAGTTTTACCTAGATGAGCTTTATTTGGAACCACCACTAGGAGCTGGTATTTACAAAGCTTGAACTCCTGAGTCGAAAGCTAATTTGCTCGAAAGAAAGAATGAAAACTCAAATAATTGTAGTTAAAAGCCTTTACTGGATGGGTGATAGTCCTTTTGGAACTGCATTATTTCTAGTCTAATCCCAGAGATTATTTCCAAGTATTTTTTGAAAACCCAGTAAACGTATAAAGAAAACAATTGTCCATATGTAAGAGGGGGGAAATGCTGCTACATTGAGATCTTACTGGCTGCTTGAGCTTCATTTCTGATTGTTGTTTTGCCTCAAATTGTAATAGTAGTTATTTTGATTATTTTTTCTTTCCCAGTTACGCTGGTGATCCAGTGGGTGGATGTAACCCAGCTAGAAAAAAATGCTACTCTGCTGTTCCCGGAGTGCATTAAAGTAAGCACAAGGGATGGTGAACTTTATTTTTCCATGTTTCTCAACATCAACGAGACATTCAAGCTGATGGAGCAGTTGGCTAACATCGCTATGCGGCAGCTATTGGATAATGAGAGCTTCCTACAGGACAAGTCCCTCCCAAAGCCCAGGAAGCCTCTTAAGAACATCTCTGCATTAAAAAGGTATATGTTTCTGGCAATGAGAAGAGAAGACAGATAATAGGGGATTGTAATAATAAATCTGCATTACTGTGTAACTTCCAGGTGCCACTGGGGTTTTCTCACTCTAGGGGCTGCATCACTTATTTCAGTCATTAGCTCTCTGCCTGTTCTTTTTTCTTCCATCTCAAATTGGTACTGAATTCACACATGCCCTTGTGTCTTTCTCGTGCATGACTAGGCACTCTCAGAAGAAATTTTCAACTAGAAACTGTTGAAAATCCCATTTAAAAAGAAAAGTGGAAGAAAAAAATTACATCAGCCCCTTTGTCTGAAGATTTATAAAAAGTGATGTACATTTGTATTGTAATAAATCCTCCACCTGGGGACTGTGCTCTGCAGTTTCAGAATCTGATGTGACATTTAAGTTTTGCAGGCACACTTTTATGTTTTATCTTGTATTGCAGGACATACCTTGTCAGTGAAGTTTGTCTGGAGGCTGAAAGAGGAGTCAGATAAGGGCTGGCATCTCTGTTAGGGAAATGAATACTAAGAATACACAGCACAGTTGGAAGGTTGTGATTAGAATGAACACTTAACATTGCTGTTTAAGTAGGTTTTTCAAGTGAGAAAAAAAACCTCTGGGGACTACTCTTTACTTTTTCCCAGAGACCTGGATGCTCGAGCCAAAAATGAGTGCTACCGTGCCACTTTCCGGTTGCCCAAGGATGAATGCCTGGATGGGCACACAGACTGTACCTTGTGGACACCATTCAACAAGATGCATATTCCTGGCCAGATGTTTGTTTCCAACAATTACATCTGTTTTGCCAGCAAGGCTGAGGAAGCATGTCATCTCATCATTCCTCTCAGAGAGGTGGGAATTTCTTAGCTGTATTTTCAGACCACAGGCCTTTCTTGTCTTTTGTGTGCTTCTATCTGTTACGTGGTGCTTTATAGGTAGTGGAGAGTCTGCTAGATCCAAATGGTCCTTGTCTTTGTCTTCTAGGTGACAATAGTTGAGAAAGCAGATAGTTCCAGTGTCTTGCCCAGCCCTCTGTCCATCAGCACTAAAAGTAAAATGACCTTCTTCTTTGCCAATCTGAAAGACCGAGATTTCTTGGTACAGAGAATCTCAGACTTCTTGCAGAGAACACCATCCAAGAAACCATGCGACAGGGAATGGAAGTGGAATTTGCCTGATCCTGGTTGTGAGGTACTAAGGAAAGAGCCGGGAGCAGCATTTCTCAACTTTTCAGAGTAGTGCTCCTTACAGTCTGTTCACAGTGCTCGTTACCAGCAAGTGCAGTCTCTTTGTTAGACAATTAGAAGAGGAGGGAGGCTGCCAGAGCTCAGATGCTTTATTTTCTCTTGTTCAGGAGGTTCCAGAGTTGCCTTCCAGCAGCCCACTTGCAGTTAGCCCAACATCTGCGCTTGGCAATCGACCTGTCAACTTCTGTGCTGGGGAAGTGCCAACAGCCTCGCAGGGACTACTCAAACTCTTCAGAAGAAATTCTGAGGAGCTCTTGGGACCTAAAGGGGTAAATAATATTTTAACTTACAACATAATTTGCAGTAGGTTGCAGGTTTCCTGTCCTGCGTTTTATCCCTGGTCAGTCCTGCAGTATCATTGCTATGTCTGTCACAATGATAAAGCTGCACAGAAGTAACCTAACCGTCAGCTTGCTTTATCAGTACTGAGATACTTGACTAGAGGGTAAGAAATTAGAGTTACTGTGCTTCTGGGATGTAAATCCACGTCTGTGAAGAACCACTTTTCTCCAGATCAAGACAGCAGAGAACTGGTGTCTCTGCTTACTCATTAATCATCACAGACCACGGTTCTGCTTGCATTTATGTAGAGATTTGCGAGGTGTAATGCCATTGCACAGCCCATGTTAGCGTTGTAAAGACTTGACTTCAAGCAAGCTCGAAACTCATCCAGAACAGTCTAGATTAACATACACCCATTTATTTGTCAGGAAGAAGAAAGTTTTAAATGTCACAGTGCATTTATCTTGTGAAGTGTAGGTCTGCGTATACCCAGAAATCACCTGTCCTACAAACATAAAAGTGCATTAATCTCCTAAAATGGACATATTTGTTCCTGTGAAGGCAAAGGAGAAGATGAAGGAAGAGTCTTGGAACATCCATTTCTTTGAATATGGGCGAGGGATGTGTATGTATCGTACCGCCAAGACAAGGGAGCTGGTGCAAAAAGGAATCCCAGAGAACCTTCGTGGAGAGCTGTGGCTCCTTTTCTCAGGTAGGATGTTGTGCTGAGTACTTGGACAGCTAGTAGGAATAAGCTTTCTGCACATCTCAAAGGAAAAGGTATAAATCTTAGCTCATTTCAGAAGAAATTAATCACTAATTAACTCCACCTGAATGATACTTCATGGTATTTTTGTCAGAAATGCAGTGATCGCATTCCTGAGATGACACAGTAG
This sequence comes from Coracias cyanogaster, assembly GCA_033124195.1. Lineage (NCBI taxonomy): Eukaryota > Metazoa > Chordata > Aves > Coraciiformes > Coraciidae > Coracias > Coracias cyanogaster. Next base: position 37,202 of record JAVSBS010006319.1, on the reverse strand, counting down.
TAGTTCTTTGGCCTCCTTTGTCTGAGTTGCCAGTGTGGGGACCTAGACTCTAATATTAATTTAACAATGAGTTTGTTAATACACTTTCATATCTATTGGTAGTTGATGTGTTCATGCAGTGATTCCTGGCTGCCTCATCTCTGAAACTGTGGGCACAAAATCTGTATTCCAGAGTTCAAAGAGGTGAAGCAGTGTTTGTTTGTCATTACAGGGGCTTGGAATGAGATGGTGACTCATCCTGGTTACTATGCGGATCTGGTGGAAAAGTCAATGGGAAAGTACAATCTCGCTACAGAGGAAATTGAGAGGGATCTGCACCGTTCTATGCCAGAACATCCTGCCTTCCAGAATGAGTTGGGGATTGCTGCCCTCCGGAGAGTCTTAACAGCTTATGCTTTCAGAAATCCAACAATCGGGTACTGTCAGGTAAGAAAGAGATCTTAGACTTGTTAGTCCTATACCATGACCATGATTGACTTGGACTTTTTCTGCATTTTTTGGTTCAGTTTCAAGCTTTTCCTTCACACTGTCCCTGTGGTGACGTGAGAGTAGGAAAGAAGTGGTTATGTTGCAAGATCCCTTAACTATCTTTTGGATACAACATTTAAATACACTTTGTGCATTTCTGTTAGGTGTAACAATAGAGTCTGTTACTAGTTTTCCTGCTAGAGCTTTCTCTGGTTTAGCAAAAATATCTTCTGGTTTCACTAAAAAGGGCAAATAAATTGAATAAGCAATGATCCATATGGACAGTATATTGAAAACGAAGCCAGTTCCTGGGTTGTGGAACAACTCAGTGGAAATTCAGATTAATTTTGTGTTTTGCTCTGGTATTGGAGGTTCTCATTACATTTATTCTGTTATGATGAAACTGTTAAAAACCTTTTTATGAAAACTTTGAAAATTATACTTAGCCACGTTAGTTAATGGGAGTGCTTAGCAAAAAGTAGTCACGTTATTTGCTGCCTCACAAAGAGAGGAACTGAAACAGGAAAGTAAATTGATTCAGGGTCATCTGTTGTCTCAGATGCCAGTAAAAGCTGGAGATAGATTTGACTCTTAGTGACAGTTTTGTTGTATTCATGCTTTTCAAGTTTAGCTGGCCTGTAAAGACAGCTTTCATGAACATCTTCATGTTGTTCTCCTCTCTGTGTGTTTGGCTCTGCCGACTTGTAGGCCATGAACATCGTCACGTCAGTACTGTTGCTGTACTGCAATGAGGAAGAGGCTTTCTGGCTCCTCGTGGCTTTATGTGAGCGGATGTTGCCAGACTACTACAACACAAGAGTAGTGGGTGAGTCTTCATCAGATTCATGCTGGAGCTTGGATTTTCAGCCACAGCTGCACCAGCATCTCTCAGGAACATTTTATTGTTCAGAATGAATGAAATGTGATGCGTTTTAAAGATGATGAAGCACAACCCTGTTCCCTTTAAAGTTGCAGGTGTGTGATGGAGACGTAGGAAGAGGCACTACAGGCTACCAAGGTAGTAGTACTACCTTGTAGTAACAAGGAAGATGAAGTCACTAAAAATTGGTAGCAGGAGGGACCATTAGCAGTAAAGAGGCATATCTAGAAGAGAACTATTGGGTTATTTTTTACCCGTCTGAATGATGTATTAAATCTTTGGAATAGGCTCCCAGGAAAGGTTAGTGAAGGCATCGCTTCACGGGCTTTTACAGTTGGTCTGTATAAAAGGGGATAGTTTGATGTAAATACCTTAATGTCAGTAATCCTCCACCCCTCCTTTCAGGGAGAATCAATGAGAGATTCTGTTTCTGCATGCTCTGCAATGTAGAAATAATCTCTATCTAAGCATGTTGTTTTTACTGAGAACAGGGAAGAAATCTAAACAAATGTGTTAATTTTAGTTCTGATGTTAAGAGGCTTGTATGAAATTAAAGTGAACTCACACTGTATTATTTAATAATCAGTTCACTTGGATATAGTACAATGACACCATCGGTTTGAGTTCTACCATTGGTTTTGTTTGTTTTCCTAGGTGCATTGGTGGACCAAGGCATCTTTGAAGAACTTACACGAGAGTATCTTCCACAGCTGTCAGAAAAAATGCAGGACTTAGGAGTGATTTCCACCATATCCCTTTCGTGGTTTCTCACTCTCTTTCTCAGTGTCATGCCCTTTGAGAGTGCCGTGGTCATCGTCGACTGTTTTTTCTATGAGGGAATCAAGTTTATCTTGCAGGTTTCATTGGCCATACTCGATGCCAACATGGAGAAGCTGTTGCAGTGCTGTGATGAAGGTGAAGCCATGACTATTCTGGGCAGGTACCATGCATTCTTATCTATAACTGAATAATAATTGTACTCTTTTAGTCATCATCTCTTTCTACCTAATTCCATTATGTAGCAGGTCACAGAGAACACTCTAGAATGAAACTTGAGCTCCAGAGAGCTTTGCCATTGTTTTCTACAACAGCTGAAATTATTTTTTGGCTCAAGTATGGAAGAATCCCATACATGTGAATTGTTTGCTTTGCAGCATAATGCATTCCTGCACCTCAGTTTGAATTTGAACTCCAAAGGGTTGTTTATCCATGTTTCGATTAACGATACAAAGAAGTTGAGAATGATGCGTTTAGGATATTACTTCTTTTCCTGGACACTAATCCTGGAGTCTTGCGTCTGTTCTGTTTTTCCCCACAGATACTTGGACAACGTCGTTAACAGACAGAGCGTCTCTCCCCCTATTCCCCACTTGCATGCCTTATTGACGAGTGGAGATGACCCACCACTTGAAATTGATATCTTTGAACTCATCAAAACGTCCTATGAGGTAAGGTTCTGGCTTTTGCACAAGAGATTTTTCTCTGCTAACATCCAGTTTTATACTTTGTGCAGCCAGAATTTGAACAGTGTTTATAGCTTGAGGTGCTTAGGGAGCGTAGGCCCAAGCCATTAATCAGCCTGTTTGGTACAAGTAGGGCCTAACACCGTTGGCAACTGTGGATTACAAAGAGTCTTCCCAACACCAGTGGAGACTAAAATGAAGACTGCAAATAAGTAAAAATTACATACCAGAGGTTTCTTCCTGCTTTGCCAAAAAAGTCTCCATTCTTACTTGTATTTGAGGATTGTCGGTGCTAGGGAGTTGGGGAGGAAAATTCAGGGTAAAAAATGTGATGTATAGTGCAGAAACATGGAAGCATCCCCATTCATGCACACAGGAATCTTGTTCTGTCATTCATGTTATAGTAATAGGAAAGTTCTATTTCTTCACCAAAAGGGTTGTGAAGCACGGAAACAGGCTGTCCAGGGAACTGGTGGAGTCCCCATTCCTGGAGGGATTTCAAAGGCATGTAGATGTGGTGTCGAGGGACATGGTTTAGTGGTGAACCTGGCAGTGCTGGGTTAACAGTTGGACTTGATCTTAAAGGTCTCTTCCAATCAAAATGGTTCTATGATTCTGTGATTCTAAGGAGACCCAAGAACAGTGCCAGTGCTGTTGAAATACCTCTGCGCTGGTGGAGGTGTATCTCATTATTCATACTGAGAACAAACTCCTAAGGAATTTGTAACAATGCTGGAAAGAACACGGGCAAGAGAACTGATGTTTGACAGTTCTCCTCTGCTACACTGTGGTAAATGTGGGTTCATTTCCCTTTTTATCTCCTGTTTTTCATTCTGTCCCAGCTGATTACGGGCAGGCAGCTATAATTTTGCTGGGTATTTTGTTTGTTTCCTCAAATCTTCCATCTCTGTTTGTTCTTGGGGTTTTTGTAAAAGAATGTCACCAAACTCACCTTACTTGTCTGACTTAGTAGAAAAGCCTCTTAACCTTGGCCTTTCTAGGTGAATCTCATGTGGGTCCTAGGAAAAAACAGGAATAGAAGAAGTGACCGCCTCTCTGGTCTCTTACCTCTGCCACAGTACAGGCTCTGTCTTTCTGTCAGTCCTGACAGATGCTTTTTCAGCTGTTCTTGAGAAACCTCAGATATTGGGTTTTCACATGAATTCTGAGTGACTTCTCTTGCAGACAGGGGTGAAGAGGGAATAGACCTCAAGTTTTTCTCATTGTCTTGCTGCCGGTAGAAGGCTTCTGAGGGTTTTGGATCATCTCTGAGGGGACACTACACTTGTTAAAGAACATATCATTGAACAAGAGCAGTTTGTTCTTTAGGGGATGATGCTGACCTGGTCTGCTTCCTTTCTTGTAGAAATTTAGCAACCTGAAGGCAGATGACATTGAACAAATGCGTTTTAAACAAAGGCTGAAAGTGATCCAGTCTCTGGAGGATACAGCCAAGAAGAGTGTGGTATGTGACCCCCAGATTGGATGAACTACCAAAGGGCATATTTATGGAATGTGTTTTGCTGTGAGGATCTAGAAAGTTTGTGCTATAGCAGACCCAGTCTGAAGTGACTTAAAGAACTGCAGTTTATGTGAAAAATGGATTTACTGGCTGGAATAATGGATTTTCAGTTTTCATCTTCACGTGGTTCTAGTTAATCTAATAAATTGGATTGAAATGCTAGGGCATGATTGAATGAGATATTTGGCATGGAGGGAGATGAAAAACACTTGTAGGCCTTGTAATAGTCTCCACTGCCTAGTGCTGTTTGTTCGACTGCTTGCCTGGAATCTTGGAGAAAAGCTAGCTTGCAGGTAATTATTTTCCTGCCATTTAGGGAGTATGCTAGTGTGTTAGGGAATGCTACAGAAGGGTTCCTGCCAAAGGGCGCTGTCCGTGTCTCTTGCAATTATCTCCCATGTCCTAGGTGGAGAACCTCATCCACGTGTTTCTTTCACTGTTGTTTTTCAATGCGTCTGAGTCAAACATCTAAAGATAAGAGGGAGTGGCAACACTGTCTGCACAGTCAAGTCTATACAAACAGGAAATAAGTGCAGTAATTTTTTCTAGCTGCTCAAAAGGTCAGCAGTTTCTGCTTGACCAGAAAATGTCTTCCTGACCTGTAGCTCATAGCAGTGAGAGGTATTAGAATGGTTCTTTTCCCTCCTGTCCTGTGTCATATCTCCTCACACTTTTCTTTTTTTCTGTTACACAGATTTTTTCAGTGGGTCACATTTACTTTTTTTAGCTTTGAAATAAATTTTTCACTCTGTTTTCTCCCAAACTATAGGTGCGAGCTGTGTCTGGTGACATTGGCTTCTCTATTGAAGAACTAGAAGAGCTGTATGTAGTGTTCAAGGTAAGAAGCCATAGTGAGGAAGAACATGTTCTGACACGGAGAAAACAAATAGCAAAATAAGTTGAAAGGAAAGCAATTACTTTGCTTTGATAATCCAACCTGTCAGAAACAGCTGTGGTGTTCTGTTATCCCTGGTGCCAGTAAGACTGGCCCTATTACTATCCAACTGATTTTTATTTCCAACGTCCCCACCCCCTCAAAGACAGCCAAAACACATTCACAGTATTTGAACAATACTTACTCAGAGATTGTGGAGTCGGTGGGAAGGAATAAATGGGGAGTAAGGATTGACTTGTACCTCAATTTTTATTCTCAAGTTTGCGATTGATTTGCTCTGTAATTATGACAAAATTACCTAAGTGCTTTGCCTCTATTTGTCAATATATGTATTTTTTTAAAAAGTGATACTACCCAAAGTCACTGCAGACTCCACTGCACTATGCTATAGACTCAGAAGGAGAGGCTGAGTTCCAAAACCTGCATGTTCCCTTTGCAGTAAAGCCTGGGTGTCATTTGCTTCAAACCTGAAATCATGGGGTTTTTTTGTTTTTCACTTAAAATTGTTCCTTGTGCTTTTTTGTGAAATCCCTGTCCCTTCATTTCGTATTACTTTGTAGTGAAGTAATGCTAGGAACAAGGCAGGAGATAAACAGTGTCCCCTGAAATGTCTGTTTGCTTACTGGATGCTGTTCTTGAGCTGTATTGAAGTCTCCGCTACTGTGGATTGTTGCAGTATTAATCTAACCTGTTAATCCTTTCCCTCCAAAGGCAAAGTATCTGATGAGCTGTTACTGGGGAAATAATCGTGCTGCAGCTGCCCGCCGAGATCAGAGTTTACCCTACCTGGAGCAGTACCGCATCGACATGGAGCAGTTCAAAGAGCTGTTCATCAGCTTGACCCCCTGGTCCTGTGGCGCGCATACACCCGTGCTGGCAGGGCGTTTGTTCCGGCTGCTGGATGAGAACAGGGATTCTCTCATTAACTTCAAGGAGTTTGTGACAGGGATGAGTAAGTGGTGGGTTTGGAGATCATGGAATATTGCAGAAAATGTTTCTGTCCTTTTCCAAGTAGAGAAGTAAAAGGAAATAGCGGTGTTTGCACTGTCATGACAGGAGAGTGGCAGCTTTAGAGGAAGCCTCAGGCAGAACGAAAGATGCCTTTTGCTGCTAGGCAGTCTCCCATTTTGGGAAGTGATGGGTGACAAACCAACAAGCTGCAGCTTTGCTGTTGATTTCCATACTGCTTCTGCACAGGGCTCTGTGCAGTTAGTTTCCTTATTCCATGTGAACTTGGTGTGTTTTGAGCCTCTGAGCAGAGGCTGATTATACTGAGTGCTACTTTTTTCTCTTCTTAGGTGGGATGTACCATGGTGACCTCACTGAAAAACTTAAAGTACTCTACAAACTGCATCTGCCTCCTGGTGAGTGATTGTTTCTTTTTACAACCTCTGTTGAGCGTGGTCTGTCTGACATGCAATTGAAAAAGGATGCCTCATGAATTTTGCTAATGAAGTATGTTCAGTTAGCTGAGAGATCTTAACATTTCCTTCTCTGTAAATACAGCTCTGAATCCAGAGGAGACAGAGTCTGCTTTGGAGGCCACAAGTTATTTCACAGAGGATGTTACAACCGAAGGTAATGCAACACTACTGCCTTTACTGCTCAGATGAGGCAGGAGTTGCAGCATACATCCATGTGCTGTGAATAGCGGTTTTGTGCAAGGCATGGTCTCGTGGTGGCACTGTTGAGGTAGCCAGTGTGGCTGAGTTCACTGTCTTTGTTGCATGATGGGAAAGAAGTCTGGAGCTTAAACTTCTCAGTGCCCGTTTTATGCAGCACATGGCACACTCTGAAGCACAGTCGTAGCCTGCTGCAGAGGAGCAGTGTGCTTTTACCAGCCCCTGCTTCCCACTATGATTTAGATTCTTCATGCAAGTCTCATCGTCTCTCTTCTTGTTTTTGTTTCCTTCTCTTTGTCTGTCTGCGTCTGACCTATTCTTCTATCTGGGATATTGCCCCCCCAGCCCCTTTTTCTGCTGCTCAAGTATCTCCTTTTGTCTCAGAGCTGGATTTCTGCCTGCACTGTGAGTCTCAAGGTCAGTCCATGGATTATATGTATGCATTGAGCATGGCAATAACGCTGGTATCTCCTGCCAGCATGACTGGCCTGTTTTCAATACTGTGAAGTTGTTGCTGCTCCCCCTCTCTCATGACACTCCCACTATGAGTAAAGTGCCATAAGTAATTAGATGCATTTCAGTATATTCTACCTGTTGAGTTTCAACCTTCATCAAAATAGGTTTTGAATAGCTTCTTTCAGTGGAATTTATCTCACCCTAGAAACTGGTGGGTTTCTAGGGTGAGATACACTCAGAGCAGGGAGGGGTGGTGCTAGTCTTGCTGGCCTGGGTAGCTGTCACCTGTGCCTACTCCAGAGTCTTCCAATTTCAAGGAATAAGGATGCATGCCACTGAATTGTAAAACTATTAGACTAATTTACTGTATTTCTTAAAATACAATTCTAGGGATTGTCAAATAGGAGGTCAAAGTATGTCAGCTGTGCTAAATGTTTACCAAAACATAATCATGCTCAAAAAAAACCCCAAACCTCTGAGGAGTAGTTGCGCTGCTTGGTGCTAGCTGGCTAATTTGCCAGTCTGAGTTGAGCCAAGACTTCCTGTAGAGCAGGCCGGTTCACTGTCCCTCAGACACTGTCGGGGGCCGGACTATAGTTTGGAAAAAAATGATGGGAGAGTCGCCCACCTCGCTGATGCCGCCACACCCCTCCTGAGCCCGGCCGCACAGTCCGGAAAGGGTGGCCAGAAGGGACTGAAGGAACTTTGCTGCACCAGGGCTCTGGTGATTCGCTTGGGGGCTGTGGAGGCCGGCGTGCGGATTAAGTGGGAGGAAGTCATCTGCGGCTGCTTGGTTCCCCCCCCCAGCCCCTGGCGGGGGCGGGGAGTTCTGTAAATACCGGCGGGCCAGACTGAGGACCCTGGGAGGCCGTATCCAGCCCGTGGGCCGTAGTTTGAGGACCCCTGCTATAGAGTCTAGTGACAACACAGGGAACCAGAAGTGAAGTTCTTGTAGTTAGACTCCACAGATTACTCCCAAAGTGTCAGTTCAGTCAGTGAAAAATGTGAGTGTAGGTATTTAGTCACATATGTGCTCAGTAGTGGTTGGGGTTTTTGTCATTCATTATCTTGATTTGATAAGGGAACTTCTTTGTCTTCAAGCCATCACATGGCTTAGCTGTCTTTCATATCTGTGTTTCACCCTTTCTTTCAAGACTTCTGCCCTCTGCCCCAGCTCTTCCACCCACTTTTTCAGTGTGGCTTTTTGTCCAGTTCATCCCCTCAGCCTCTTGCTTCCATCCTGTTCTGTTCACCCCTCCAAATACAATGTGGGAGTGTGAGATCTAACTTCTAGTAAATATATTCTTGTATTATTTTAACTTGTATATGAGTTGTCTTATGTTCTTCACATGCTGTGTTGCTGAAAACCAGCTGTTAATAATTCTTTTTAATTCCATAATGTTTTAGAAACCCAAGAAGATAAAGGAAGGAGAAATGAGAACGGTCCAGAAAAAGGTAATTTCATCATAAATAGATGACATTCTAGTCTTGTCTCTGTCATATTATGAACTGTTTGTCGTCTGTTGCTGTATCAAGGAGACCTTCCAAAGGTCTCTTTTACCTCCTCGTGGACAGAGGTAAAGGAGGATGTGAGCTGGGAAATAAATCTCTTACGCCTTACTGCTCTGACTCTTTCACTTACCAAGATCATAATGTTTGTAAATCATGTTTGGTAAGTTGTCAACTCATAGAGTTCATTTACGAGAAGTCAGGCTGATGGAGCAGTGTTAAATTTTTTTGTCTTCTGAGCTGGGATCAGTTAAACCAGCAGAAAAAAATGCAGCCTTCCAGGTAGTTGTTTTCCTGAACTGTCAATAAATGTGCTTCCAGGGTTGTTTTTTATTTATTTGTTTTTCACAATTTTTGCTGGCAGAGCATTCACTTTCTAAGTCTGAAACAATTAACCACCTGACAGCAGTGGCTTGTTCTTGCCTTGCAGAGGAGAAAGGTACCAGTCCACAGGACTATAGATACTACCTAAGAATGTGGGCCAAGGAAAAAGAGTCCAAGAAAGAAACAATTAAAGATCTCCCCAAAATGAGCCAGGTAAGAAGTGAATGTGAAGGTTTCCAGTTTAGATGACTGACAGCTTAGTGGGGAATTCAGCACAATGTGCAGCCAGTTTGCCAGCATACTTAGTCCTTCTCTGTAGATTGCTCTGCTCTTCTGGTCTGGTGAGCTTTAGAAGCCTCTGATTCCGCATGCTTGTGTGGAATTCCTCAGTGGACATGGACAAACTGCCTTGTTTACACCTATCAAATGCACTTGATTCTCTCTGCCTCCTAGACTGACTTTTCCTGTAAGAGCTGCAGTCCATGTTTTTCCTCCAGAGCAGTGTGTTTCAGATGTGTCATCAGTCACATAAACTTGGTTAGCTTTTTTGGTTTTGCATTGCCTCAAGCTACAGCTGCTTGGCAGAGAGAGAAGAATGTGGTTACAGGAAAGAGAGTCTGATGACTGGTGTGATCTCTTCTGTCTCCAATTTCCTTTTGTGGGTGCTATTTATACCAGTTTGGAAATGCTTAGAAGCTGACCACAAAAGAGTAGTGGGACAGAAGTAAAACTTTAGGTTTTCTCAGATGTGAATGTCTTTATACCCTGCAAAAAACCCCACCACTTTTAAATAGTTAGCTGTGTCTCAACGTAGATGCTATGGCAGAGAGAGAAGGTTTTGCCTGTTTTGGACTGTTCTGAACTAGTACAGTAAGTTGCTACTTTCTTGGTGGGGAGGCAGATAAACGACGAGTCAGTCAAAATGGTGCCTGTTGCTTCATCTCAAGGAGCATCTGGATGACGCTCCCAGTCATAGGGGTTTTTTTTAGGTAGTCCTGTGAGGAGCAGAGAGTTGGACTCAGTGATTGTTGTGGATCCCTTCCAACTTGAGATATTCTATGATCTGCCACTATCAACTTTTTTTCAGCCTGATTTTTTTGTCTTTATCTTTTAAAGGAACAATTCATAGAGTTGTGCAAGACCCTTTACAACATGTTCAGTGAGGACCCGGTGGAGCAGGAGCTGTACCATGCAATCGCCACTGTAGCCAGTCTCCTTCTGCGAATTGGTGAGGTTGGAAAAAAATTCTCCAATAGGCCCATGAGAAAGTCTGAGGACTGCAAAGCAAACAATACTCAAGATCCTGTGAGTGAGGAGGAGTCACCAACATCTGAACAGAGTCAGAATTCAGCAGTGGAGCAGCAACCCCAAGCCGACCACGAGGACAAAACCTGCGGAGATGCTCAGCCTGAAAAAACACAGCAGGAGAACCAAACTCTAGGAGACGGGTCAGGGGAAGGACAAGGCTCTCCTTTACAGCTGCTATCCGATGATGAAACCAAAGATGATATGTCCATGTCTTCCTATTCCATGGTCAGCACAGGCTCCCTGCAGTGTGAAGATATCGCAGATGACACGGTCCTGGTTGGTTGTGAAGGCAGTAGTTCAGCTGCTAGGTATGGTAGTACCGTTGACACTGACTGGTCTATCTCCTTTGAGCAGATCTTGGCTTCCATGCTGACTGAAACGGCCCTCGTCAACTACTTTGAGAAGAAAGTCAACATTCTGCAGAAGATCAAAGACCAGAAGAAGGTAGAGAGGCAGTTCAGTTCATCCAGTGACTATGAACTTTCCTCTGTGTCAGGGTGAACTTGGGACAGCAGGAATTGTCTTTGGGAGATAAAACAGGGAGATAATGTGGCAGATGGCAGGACGGTTTGGTATTTTGTTGGTTGTTTTTTTTTTTTTTCTTTAATCAGAGACCAGTAACTACACAATTACAATAGATTCCAGTTGATAAGGGGCTTCTGACAGCGACTGTTTTGTGTAGGTGCTTCTTTGGCTACTCTGGCTGACGGAATTAGATTTACCTTCTCAAGAGCCATTAGAACCTAATAGCCCCTGACATATAGAACTACCACCATAAATTATGCATGTCTGCCTTTTGATATCTTTTGTTTTAATGAAGTTTTATTTCAGACAGTTAACTGCTCCTTGCCTGCCCATGTTTGCTGTAGGTTCCCAGGTAACAGCAGATGCAGCCTGGCTTGAAACCGTGTCCACCTTTGGCTGCCAGCCTGAGAGCCAACGCAGTGTAGTCTCGCGCTATAGGACCCCAACCTATCAGTAGTCTTGTAAGTTCTTCAGTGCTGTTCTGTGACTCAGCAGCTGTAACGCAGATGTCCCCCAGCGCTCCCAGCACCCGAGATCTGAACACAGGCATTTCTCACATCTGCAGGTTTCTTTCAGGTGTGATGTGGCATTTTCATAGTGTACGGTCACTCTTTCTCCTTCAGCATTCAGGAGTTTTCAGACAGACCTGGTTTTCTAGCATTTGCTTTTCTAATTTTTGGAAAGCCGTTGCGTTTAGTTTGTCTGGGAAGCCCCAAGCTCCTTGACTTCAGTGCAGAAGGAATGAGTCAATCAATGGGCTCATGATGGTTATAATGAGGGAATAAGTTCCTAAATTAGAAGTTGGTGAGTAAGCCTCAGCATCACAGGGCAGCGGCATGCTGGTCTGCTGGACTTCCCTGTCTGTAGAGAAAACATTCAGTGCTTCTTGCTCATTCTCTGTTTTTACTGGCTAGTGATGGGTCCGGTTTTTAGGAAGATCCCCAAGGATACTCTGATCGGTTAGCCCCACAAACACATGGGGCAGGAAGATGTGCAGGAGCGTTGTCACCTGCAGCTGCTCAGTGTGTCCTTTCTGAACATCTCCTGCACAAAGAGTCCAGCAATGGACATGCTCTGAGAAACTACAACACATCAAAGGGCATTTATACCTAAAGAGGACGAATTCAAAGCAGGGTGGCCCTCTGCCATCAGCCCATTCTGGGAAACCTCAATAGATCTCTTTCCAGTTAGAGACAAAATGACTGGGAGACTGACTGCTCATTTAAATCAGTTAAGACCAGAAGGAGCTCAGAGTTCACCTTCTGGTAGCAGGGCACGCGCTCCACGGGAGGAGTGTTAACGCTGTTCTGCAGATAAACTCATCTCAGTAGGCAGACCTCTGCCTTGCCAGGCCTGAGCGAGAGACGCTGCCGCTCGGCGAGGGCAGACCCGCGCTGAAGGCAGGTGTGCCGCGGCTTCGGGCTGGCGTTTGGGATGGGAAGGATGGGTGGATGTTCCCATTTAACACTACTTGGTGTGCGACTCAGTGTTAATTCCTCCTTGTGACATTCTCTGTACGTGTCCACAGCTGGTACCTATTCCGTATCCCTCTGCCTCCTCTGCCCCGTAGCACTGGAGAGCAGCCGTTAGTAAAAGTGCTTTTACTAAATATTCAATAATTTATTGTAATTTTTTTAAAGTCCAAATAATACATGTGATTTTACACTGTCTGTCTGTCTTACCTGTCATGTACTCAATAAATGAACCATAATCCTATTGGCTACTTCACCTTTTATTTCCGCAGGTTCACAGCATGCTGCTCATTCTCTGTCCGTGGTGGTTCTCTGAAAGAGCAGACTGGTGTGACTGGGTCTTTCCTCCTCCTTTTCCTCCCCCCTCCTCTTCCTTACTCTTTAAATTTTTTTAATTCTTTCTTGTTTTCTTTTTTCTTCTTCCTTGTTTTCTTTTTTCTTCTTTCTTGTTTTCTTTTTTCTTCTTTCTTGTTTTCTTCTTTTTTCTCTTTTTTCTTTTTTCTCTTTTTCTTTTTTCTCTTTTTCTTTTTTCTCTTTTTCTTTTTTCTCTTTTTTCTTTTTTCTCTTTTTTCTTTTTTCTCTTTTTTCTTTTTTCTCTTTTTTCTTTTTTCTTTTTTCTTGTTTTCTTTTTTCTTCTTTCTGGTTTTCTTTTTTCTTCTTTCTTGTTTTCTTCTTTTTTCTTTTTTCTCTTTTTCTCTTTTTCTCTTTTTTCTCTTTTCTTCTTTCTTCTTTTCTTCTTTTTTCTCTTCTTTCCTCCTTCCTGCTTCCTCCTTTTCTTTTTTCTTTTTTTTTTTCTTCTTCTCCTCTTCCTCTTTTCCAATTCCTACTCTGTACGGTTCCTTGTCCCTCCTGCCGCGGCTGCCGCGGCCCGGGCAGGCGCGCACCCAGGCCCCGTTCTCCTGGAAGCCGGTCCCTTTCCTTGCCGCCCGGGCCCGGTAGCCGCTGACCGGAAGCCGCCGCCCTGCCCGCTCGCTACCGACCTGGACGCTGGTGGCCCGGGGAGGGTCACGTGGCCGGAAGGCGCGCGTTGCCATGGCGGCGGCGCGCGGCGGGATGGCGGCGCGGTGCTGGGCGCTGCGCTGCTGCTCCTGCCGCCTCTTCCAGGTGCAGCAGGTGGGTGCGGGCCGCGCCGGGCCGGGCGGCGGGCCCCGGGCCGCCACTGACGGCCCAATGCTCCCTCCTAGGTCAAGCGGAGCGGGAAGTGGAGCTGCAGCGTCTGCGGCCAGCGGCAGGCGGTGCAAAAGGTGAGGGGCCGGGCCGGGCCTGGGCCAGGCCTGTGCGGGGCGGTGGGGAGCCCAGCAAGGCGCTTAGCCCTCCCCAGGACCCCACGAGCTCAGCCATACCTGCTAACTGTAGTTAGTACTTCAGCATTACCTGGAGCGGAGCCGCGCTTTCTGCTGTCTCCTAGCTGCTCCCTAAGCCCTGTTTTTGTTAATTTTTTTGCAGGTTTATGGCCAAGGGTCTGGGCTGGACTGCAGGCGCCATGTCCAGAAATTAAACTTGCTGCAGGGTGAGGCAGAGGAAGCAATGGTTTGGACATCTCGGTAGAGTATTTGATCTTTTTCTGCTTGTTTCTTTTAATATGCTACACTTGATGCATGTCTTCACACATTGGGTGCCCATTACTTAATTTGAGCTCGCAGGAGGGTTTTGTATCCTGTTGTAAAGCCATGACACGTGCCAGTTTTGTCACCTCATAGGAACAAGCTATTTGTTGGATTTAGTGTCCTGGCATGTTTCTTTAGACAGTAATTTTTTTCAGATAAGTTTAGTTGATCAATAGTATGTGTTCGACAGGCCTTTTACCCATTAAAATATATGTAATAGGGTTTGTTTATTAAATTGTTTTTTCTTATTTACTGCTTGATGAGCAGACTGTGGAGATGTCCACCTTACAGACTCACAAACAGTGCAAAGGTGCATTGTCAGGGAGAAAACATCCTCCACTCTAAGCTTGTTGTTACCTAACTGCTGGCATTCAGGGGTTTCACACTGTGAATCTGTTAAGTAATCGCTGCCCCTACTGATGAAAAGACTTGTTTAGTAGAAACATTTGGGTGTAATTCCTGCTGGGCTGGAAAATCTGAGTAGCACTTTCCTGTTTATTTCATTCCTGAATTTGTTTACAAGTCGCCTAATCTTGAACTGGTCTTGAACTGGCCCGGCTTCCCTTTTACTCAAGGTTGTTTTCAGAAATCAGTCAAAGCTAGTTAGATAACTTGGTTGTGTATATGCAGTGCTTCAGGGCTAAGCTTTGGGAAGAAAACTCATTGTTTGTTCACTTTATCAAAAAGGGTTGCTATTTCTAGTCTTAAAACATTATGAAATTCAAAACATTGTGAAAGAACTTCCCTTTTTCCTTGGTCGCTTGGGATATCATTAGTGGGTTTAAGCTCTTATCCCAGAAACATGCTGCTATATCCCTAGTTGCGATCAGTTGGAATTTATCACTTCATGATTAGCAGCTTTAGATCAAACTTGCTACTCTATTTGTATAGAAAGAAGGAGGGCTGCCCTCTAACTAGATTTTTTTCAAGTATTTGAGCAATCTATCTTGCAAATCCTTCATTTGACATCTACTTTGCTATAGATCCTTTTTTTTTTCTGATGTGCTGCCTATCCGGTGTTCCTGTTCATGTTTTCTATCTGATCCCATGTGCTATGACAGTGATTTGAAAATTAGAAATCAACAGACAAGCATGTTGGAGAAATTCTAGTTTAAACCTCTATTTTAGGTGCATAGAAGACTCTGTAAATGACAGCAAAAATATAGCAGCCCAACATGAAGACGGTTCAGTCCAGCAGGTAAGGTACCAGCAAAGGCGAGGTAAATACCAACCCATACTGACCTCGGTGAATCAAAGTGAAATCAGTGACCCCTTATAAAGGGTTCAGACAGCTGGAGTAGTGTAATCAGTGAGGCTGCAGCAGAGAGAGAATGGGATATGTACAGAAACCCAGCTCCACCAGGATACTGACCCTGGGAACATGATACAGGAATGTGTCCTAAACTGACTTGTGAGCTGAGGCATTCAGCACACACATAACAGTGCCAAAAATGAGAACCCGTAACTTGCTGTTTTCAGTAATTCCCTGTTGTTGTAGGAGGGAAGGGCAGAAGTCAGTCGCTGGAGTAAATATCTGGACAAGGACAGTGAAGATCAGGAAGATGTGGAGGATGAGGCAGGTAGAGAAAGGCAACAGCTCTGTTCCCAGAGGAAGAACATTGTGGAACAAAAAAGGTACAGAAAATAACTTTTTAATTCCTGCCCCTGAGTGGTGACATCTGGAGGTGTGGGAGGTCACTCATCTCTGGTCACTGAACAAAGTGCAGGTTGCAATATACGACCTGAGCTGAGCAGGGATTTGGTTTTTCATAGAATCATAGAATCAAAGTTAAAAGCTAAAAGTTTTGATAGTAAAACTTATCTTACTGCTAGAGCCGTGCATTTTATGAACAATTCTGGTGATTTGTGAAGAAAAATCACAGCAGAGCTAAACTATCCTTTTTGTGAATGTTTTTCCTGGCCAGGAAACACATCTCCAGTGATGTTCAAGAGTTCACAGAAGAAAACAGAGTTCTCCAGCTTGCCTCCCATGCCAAAAAGGTTAAAACCGCTCAGGTATTTTAGTTGTAGAAGCTGCTTCCTACCCGTAAAACAAAATCGTGTTCTGCTGACCTCTTCTGTGTCATCACAATTTTGAATTTTTATGAGACTTCCTCTGCTCTTCCATTTAAATGACTGAGGAAGGAGAAGAAAATTGTGTCTAGTTTCCCTCTGAAGGGTTTTAGGTAGAAACAATAGCACCCTGTGCAGGCTGAGCCGGATTCCTCCATCAGCACCGCTGCAGTCTGTGCTGCGCTGCCTCCCTGAGCCATGGCACCGCTGTGGTACGTGGTCATCAAGGTCACTGTGATTACCTGCAGTGCCGGTGGAGTTGGCCCAGAGTTCATAGGCTGACCCAGCACATCAGCCTCCGTGGGCTGGTGAGGATTGGGGTGCATTTGAGGCACCCAAGTGGTCTTTGCCTGTTGCTGTGCAGCTTGCCTGTGTGCACTGGGTTTGTAACCATGCTCTCTTTCCCCTTACAGCAGAAGAAATGTTTAGTGCCTGATCCGGATGATGGAGCTGCCATTTCTGGAGACACTATGGGTCCTGCTGTCTGTGAGTCCGTAGTGCCTGAGGAGAATACACACATCACAGCTGCTTGTACCAAACCCTCCAAGTGGGAAAGATTTCTCTCATGTTCTGACAACTATAATGAAAATGCTGCCAGGGTCACCCTGTCACCACAGGAGGGCAGTGGAAGGTTGGGGTTACACAGCACCACGGCAGCAGATACTGGTATGGCTGGTAGATGCTCAGAACGGGCTGGAGGAATGCTACCTCCAGGTACAGGTTTTCAATTTAAGAAGTGTGTTGTTAGCACTGAGCAGCTCACCTCAAAACTGCCTGGCACCATGGTGCCCAGCCCTAGTTGCTCAGTTGAGGATGATGTGTTCAAAGAACCTCCAAGCCAGCTGCTAAGGGCAGGGTCTGGTGTTACAGAGACTGGTTCAGGAAGGTGCTGTCGGGACAGTACGGGGAGGGTAAACACCCTTAACGCTAACACTGGGTCAAAGCCTAGCAGCCTTTCTTGCAAACACCTTTTCTGCACAGGTGATGAGTTTGATGATGAGCTCTGAGAAATACAGGCATCTTTGGCATTTTCTTCCTTGTTTCTCTCTATTATGTATATGATACACTGAGCACTGAGGCAAGATTTTGAACTGAAGGTGGCTTTAGGCCTTAGAGCTTCATACTATTAAAGCTGTTTACCTGCTCTAGGGCAGGGTTTGGGGAAGGGTGTGAGGGTGGAAAAGACTGTTGCACTGGGCAAGTAGTAAGGTTACAGCGTGTTGTCTAGCAACCACTAAGACTAGAAGTAGGTCAGCCTGCAACAAGAAGGCTCCCAGGCTGTAAGGATTCCTGGCCAGTACAATTAAATTCTGTGATTAACTCCCCCTTACAAAGTACAGCTCTTTCCCTCTGTACTACCTCTTTGTTTAGATCTCCCATAGCAACCCTTTCTTCCAGAGCAGGCTTCAGAGCCAGCAAAGCATTTGATTCCTCTGCAGCAGTGTACACCAAAGTATGTGCAGAAAGGCGGGCCCACAGTCCTGGGCTTGCGCAGGACAAGAACACCACATGCTCTCAGTAAAAAGAGATGGGGGACTGGGCTAAGTCACAGTAAACAAAGCAGCACAGCTTTAATACTTAAACACACAGACTCATCACAGGAAGGAGTATTTATTTTTCCTCCATTCTACAAGCACTTAGGAACATGGGACAGAAACCCTTAGCAGGAAGAAAGATGAACCGCTGAGTGAGGTGTACTGCATCGTCTGCTTTCAGTTAGAAGGAAAGTGCTTTCGGTTAGACTACTACAAGTGAGGTGGCTGCTTGGAATACTGGATTGCATCTAGTGCTGCCCCGATGTCGCAGTTCTTTGTCTGCAGGAGCCGAGTGAGCCATCCACCCTCATCGGAGAAGCCCATAGAGAGCATCTGGGACAGGGATTCAATGAGGCGAGGGTCTGCTTCTGTTAAAGGAAGAACAGTTTAAAGCTGAAATATTTCATGTAATTGGCAAGCCAGCCAACAAGCCAGCCAAAGCTCCAATACCTGAGTAAATACTACAAGACATAACCTCCTTTGTCTCCCTGGATATTTGAGATAAGATACATGACCAGCTGAGAAGCCTGCCAAGTCAGCCACAGCTGGCCTTGCTGTAGGACTCTGCTGTTTATCTCAGTTAAGTGGCTGTGTATACTTTTACTGGCTCCCACCAGAAAAATGCAGTCCTAAAGCCAGAGGATGTACTAGCCTGCATCCTGCACTGAGAGGCTCTCTTGGAGAGTACAGAGCAAGGACATGATTTAGGATACCACCTTTTTAATAGGAAATTTGAGCAACAGGGAAGTCTAGGGTCAAAAGCCTTGTTCAGTCTTAGCTGCCCACATTCAAGAGGAAAAGACCCCAGTCTCTTAACAGGGGGCCAGAGCTGGCGCACCTGCTAACAAAGTTACAGACAAGTTTAGCTGTAACTTACATCACCTTGGCTTCTACCACCTCTAAAAGCACACCTGCTTATGTCAGACAAGTTGGCAATTCCCGAGTGAAAATGACTCCACTATGAACCTGCACACTTTCTCATACCTGGTGGGAGATGTGGGTAGAGTGCAGCTTCTCGCAGTCCTGTAGGTCCTGGTTGGGGAGGATCCTGAGATACATCCAGGGAGCTGGGACCCTCCGTCTCTGGCATTTGCAGAGACTGAAGTTCACCTGTAGAAGGATCCACTTCTTTGGAAGATAAGTGGGTCCAGTCCTCATCACCTCCTGATGAACTGCTGGATTCACTGTGTTCCTAAAATGGAAAGAAAAAGGGTCCAGGTGCTTTCCTGGTAGCGCTTTCCAGGTGCATGCACACTCCTGCTATGTGCCTTTAATGTAAACAGTTACATCCACAGAAATCCCACCACCTTTGCTGTAAACCTGCAAAGCAAAGGTGCCATCTATCACTTCATCTGCTGGTATCTTAATATTCAATCCCACAGTGCATGCTAACCAATTATCTTACTTTTTAGTAAAGCCTCAGCAAGCATTATTAAATTAGTGTCATAGTTCTTGTACCTGGGACTGGAGGCCTTCTTCCATTTGTGTGGGCACAGGATCTATCACCATGTCTTGTATCTGCTCTGCAACACCATTTACTTCTGTAGCAGAATCTGTGTTATTCCAGTCTGGTTTGGTCTGAACATTCTGGTTAAGAGTACTGCTGCTCGACTCAACATTGTTCTTCTCTTGACTAGAAGCAGGCGTCACTTTGCTTCTCTGTCCTCCATGTTCCACATCAATATCAACTTCAATACCTAGAAGTGCATGTGAGATGGAGAAAGTCTTACAGAGGTTTCTCCAAACCACAATCCTAAACAAGCATGGATCAATCCTGGTCTAAATGCCGTAAGGTTTCTGTAATCCTAGAGTTCGCCATGTAACATGTAGGAATTACAATGCAAAGCATTCTTTAAAGAGTAGTAAAGCAGTAGATAGTCATCTTCCTCTAGACAGACAAGCCATACATTTAGAGGCTCTGGACAAAGTTGTGTCCACATATGCCAGGCAAAGTGCCGAGTCACCACTGACTTAAAGTTAGTGTTACAGTGGTAACACGCTCATGAAATCTTTTCTCATTTCCCCCTAAAGGAAGGCTCTAAGAGGTCCTGAGTGGCTGTTCTAAGCCTAGGCATTATTAGTACCAAGAGTAAATTGCGCCTTCAAGGCTTAGTAGCATGAAGTAGTTCTGGTGTTGGCCACAACAGCTGACTGCTGCTCCTGCTAAAAGGACCTTTAAGGCAGTCTCAGGGATTGGGATAAACTGTAAGTCACTTACCCAGGGGGCTCAGAAAAGCTGCAACACTCTCCCCAACATTCTTTAAGAAGGTGACATTGGGGTCCTGAGGCTGGCTGTTAGTAGAAGCTTCTAGAAAAACAATTTCTGTTAGCACACAGAAGCTTAGAGGGAAAGAGCACCTACAGAGCACATCCCCATGAGATCTCAGTGCCCATTTCCCATCACTCACACTGCACAACAAAGGCAGTACAGAGACAAAAAACAACTCTGCTACCTCTGGAACAGAAAACCAGTGGCATTAGCATTGTTAAGGCTCATTGGCCATGCTGAAAGGCAGATCTGGAGGAGTGACATGCTTAAGCCTGGCTTGGTTTGGTTCCTGGTACTCTCGCTGCATCCTCATCGACTGCAGACCCAAGCATGCTTTAAGTTAATCCTACTACGCTGAGAAGTGTTCATTATTTCAAGCAAATTAGACAAGTTCCCACATCTGTTTTTTCCCCCCAGACTCTACCCTGTGCTGCAGAACCTCAGCTAGCGTGGCTCCACCACAACCTTGTTTACCAGGGCATCTCCTCTTACCTTCTGCAGCGGGTGGACTGGAGGCTGCAGCACTGGCTTGGGCTTGTTCTGAGTTTTGACACGGAGCTGCAGGGCCAGGATATCCCCAGCAGTGCATCCATGGGAAGGGTGGGACACCATGCCGCATTTTACGGAGCCAGCGTCCTCGGGGAAGCCACTGTAAAGGGTAATGTTCAGGTGACTCTTGTTCACACAGCCAGATTCTGAGTAACTCAAAATTATGACTTAAATTCTAGGAAAATCGCATTCGTTAGTTTCCCTCCATAGATTTTTCTCACCTCAAATGGATTTAGCAGTGGACTTTGAAACATCACCATGTTGTGCTCCTTGTGGATGCCTTTACCCTCACAAGTGCTGCACAGGTCATAGTCTGGACAGACAGTGCACTTGAACCTGGCACCCACCACTGGTCCTTCACAGCCATCACAGATGACGTTGGGGTGCACCATGTCGCGGGGAGGCTCCTGGCTGCACTGCGAGCGGTGCTCCCGCCTGCACTCCTTTTTTTCTATTATGGAAAGGAAACAAGAACGACGTTACTATTTAAAGGCTGGAAATCGGGCAGAGAAGGAAGCACAAACAGCCCTTGTCAGGGCAGTATTGACTTACTGGGTCAGTTTATTTTTATACTGGCTGCTAAACAAGCTGGGGGCATGTAAGAGAACTTAAACCAAGCATAAAGGCGTTTCACAAAGATACCTGCTCCTTAAACTGAGCCTAACTTATCCCTAACAGTCTCTTGGTGTGGAGAAGCCCCATCTGGCTTCTCATCCTACCTTCCTAAGTGCTGCGAGAACAAGATGTTTCTAAAGAGGGAGGTAGGAAGAAATGCCAGGAGGAGAACAACAGCCGCCGGGCTCCTGTGACTCATTAAATGGGCTGCAGATAAAGCTTTGCAGGTATCCATGTGAACAGAAGGAAGTAAAGAACAACTATGCGTTAAGAATAAGATGGAATTAAGGCTTCTTAACGCACTGTTGTGAATATTAAAGACACCAGGGCCAGGCTCCGGTTCCCCAGGAGCCAGCATGACAACAGTGGCTCACACTGGGCCAGCAGAGATGACAAGGCCAGGAGGAAATTTATGATCCGTTTACTCCACCTCAGGAGGAAGGATTGGTGTTCTGCCGGATCACCCTACCCTTTATTTACCCTTCCCACTCAAGGCTGCTGGTTACACCAGGCCTTTGAGGACAAGGACAAGGGCTGGCTTCTCCCCCTTCCAGAGGCCGGCCAGCGAGCACAGCGTGCAGAGCCGGGTCCCGCCACCACCCTCCGGGGCTGTGCAGCGTTACCTTTGACGTAGACACGAAAGACACCATCCTGCACGTAAGGCATCGCCATCTCCAGCTCCTCGTCGGTGGAAAACGCAATCAGGTCCCCGTCTTCGTCTAGAAAGGGGAGAAGGCAGGGTTAGGTGTCCGACCAGGAGGCGGCCCGTGGCAGGGGACATCCCGGTGCCCTGAGGCCTTCCCAGCCCGGGGACACCGACGCAGAGAAGCCCCCCCACAGCCCCGCTCACCCTTGTAGTGCATGCGGAAGGCGGGCGGCGGCCCGGCCCGCAGCAGCCCCTGGAAGAGCTCGGCGACGCGGTCGTGGATGGCCTGGTAGCGGGCGGGCGGCGGCAGGGAGAAGCGGCGGATCTCGCGGGCCGCCTCCTCCTTGCCCAGCAGGTAGGCTTTCACCGTCAGCGCCGCCATGGCTGTGGCGCAGCAGGAATTGCCGTCGGGGGCCGGGCTGCAGACTCGGACAGCGGGCGGGCGGCGGGGCGGGCGCCAGGCTCTGCGCCGCCACCTTATAGCGCCGCGGGGCGGGGCCACCGCCCTCAGCGCCGCAGCCCCGCCCCGGGTGTCCG
Source organism: Coracias cyanogaster (assembly GCA_033124195.1). Lineage (NCBI taxonomy): Eukaryota > Metazoa > Chordata > Aves > Coraciiformes > Coraciidae > Coracias > Coracias cyanogaster. The sequence continues at coordinate 14,927 of JAVSBS010006319.1, read as the reverse complement.
GCGGGCCCCGCCCACCGGCGGGAGGAGCCGCGTTATCAGCGCCCCGGGCTCCGCCCCCGGGGGACAGGCCCCGCCCACGCGCGACGAACGCCGTGTTCGCCGCCGCGCCAGGCTCCGCCCCCCGGCGTCAGACCACGCCCCCGGGCGCCAAGCTCCGCCCCCCTGTGGGCCAGGCTCCGCCCCTGGCGCGGGCAGCCCCGGGTCGCTGGTCTGGCCGTTCCCGCGGCGCGGGTCCCGGGCCCTGCGCGGGCAGCTCCTCGGAGCGTTTCCCGCAGCCAGAAAGACCCGGGGATACTCGTACCGGCCCGTGTGTGCTTCTGCCCCGCTCGCCCCCCACCAGCGGTGCCGGTGCCCGCCTGGGCAGCCCCCGCTGCGGCCGGGTGTGGGCGGCGCAGGGCGCTGCTGATCACCACGGCTTCGGCGGTGAGCGAGCGTGGCCCCGGTACCTCCTGGCTGCCCACCGGTGGGGACACACGGCCACAGGCCCGCTCTGCAGACCAGCCGCCTCCGTGCCTGGCAGCAGCCAGCGGGCAGCTAAGGCAGCGCCTGGACATCGGGGCTGGCTCGGCCCCTCTGTCTGCTGCGTGCGGCCAAGCGGGGCCTGGGGCCGGAGGCGGGAGCCCTGTGCCTGCCCCGCCGGCGGCAGAGCCCATCGGAGCGGCTGGCGTGCTCAGCGGGGCAGGAGTAACTAACTCTGCAGCTCATGCTCTTCCCTGGCCTCAGCGTTTCGGAAAGGGGGGGCTAAAAATAAAGATACTGGTATAAACACAGCTGACATTAAGGAGGATGTTCTGGGGGCTTTCCAAGTTGGTTGGCAGCAGTGTTTTTCTGCAGATCAGATACAGTTGACAGGCCTCGTAATCTGGCCACAGGAGAGTCCAGCTGGCAGAACACGCGGTCCGTGCGTCCAAGCATAATTAAATAAAGATGGATCAATGATTATTAGGTTCCTTGTTGGTGTTAATTTCCTCTGACCCAAGCCCCTGACCCTTAGTGACATATTTCCTGGGTTAAAATAATAAAAACTTAAGAGAAACTCTGTCATGATCTATCATCTTCTGCTATCAAGAGAAGGGTAAATTTTAATTTCCGTGATGGGGAGGCAGTTTATCTCTTCACCCAAAGTTTGTATGTTAAAATACTTGGCCTTCCATACAGGTACATTTTTGGTACACGTGGCAATTTTGAAATCACTACATTTTCTGGAAAATAGTATTTACAGTGGAAAGGGTGACCCTTTTCAACTTAAAAAGTTTTCTAGGAATTTCTATTTCTAGGTATGACGTGGCCAATATCCCACCGTGAAGTGATGAGTTTAAACACGGGCAGATTCAGGTTTAAGCATGAATGGTGCCATGCAGGGAATGATTCACCAGCTTTTACAGCACGAGATGTCAACAGGCTTGGGCGTATTGCACTCACCTTCCCTTTTGCCTCTTTGCTGTCTGCATCCTGATTTCTGAAAATGTCAGTGAAAGTTGCTGGCTTGACATCATTGGATTTTTTTCCTCCATAAAATCAGAATTGGGACAGGACATTCAGTGCCAGTATTGAATCTGCCTCGCCAAGCAGCACCTCTAGCATGTGCATCTTGTGTCCTGTTTCTGAGGACCCTGCTGGTGACTTTTGGTCTCATTTATAGAGCCAAATACTTTGTCTTCTGGGACCCAGCCAGACCCACCCCCAGCACATTGATTCTTTAAGAACCAAGTTGTTGCCATCCTAGACAGGACCAATGCCTTATTCCCTTCTCCACCACCGCCTGCTTGGTTGAGGCACAGTGAGTTGTCCTCAAGTTGCCAGGTCTTTTCAAGCTGGTTGTGTCTCCACATTACTTAATGCATTTATAATTTATCAGGAAATGCACCAAATTAAAACCAGAAATATAAGTTTTCCTCTGTGTGAACTTTAGTCCGGTTGGCAAATATGGAAGGGGCCAAAAGCCAGAGGGAGCTTCCCTTCTCCTGGTGGGATGTGCTGAGTCATGCTCAGCTTTCTGGTCATGACATCATGCACTTTTACAAAACATAAGGAAAACAAGGCTTTCACCAGCCTGCTGTCAGCTTACCTCACCCATCACGGGACAGGGGTGACTCACTGAGTCGTCTCCTCCTCCTCCTCCTCGAGGTCGGGGATTTCCTCCCAGTGAGCCCTTCTCTGGCTCTGACCTCTCTCTCCCAGCTTTTCCTATTGCCCCCAGCCCTGGGATGTGCCTCCAGGAGGTTTCTCAGCCCCCTGCAGAGGCTGTGTGAGAAGCTGTGCTGTATTCCCACATTGATTAACTTGAGCTGTTTTTCCCTGTTTGCTGGAGGATCTGGGTTTTGGCATTCTCAGTGTGAAGCACTGGCTGTGTGGATGGTTTTTTATGGCTCTTTAGGAATCCCGTAGCAGCACAGCAGCCCTTGCCCAAAACGTAGTTTGTCAGCCCTAGCTGCTGAGCAGCCAGCTTGGCAGATGGATGTAGCAAAGGAACAGCAAAGGGGATGGGAAAAAAAAAGCTGTTCAAGTTTAAAATTTCCAAGTTGCAGAGGAAAGGCTCAAAAAGGAGCAATTAGCATCCCTGCTCTGCTTTCTCTCTACACCCACTTTCTGCTGGGAAGTGTTGAAAAATATTTGGTGAGATTCTTGCTCTGAGGGCGCAATCACCAGAAATACTCCTTATGTCCAAACTTTTCATGTTTGCAGCGAAGTCCTGGCAGGATGAAGCGGGCAAATGGGGTAAGTGGGATATTCGCAGTAAAGTCCTGGCTGCTGCTGATTTTCCAGAGGGAATTCTTCCCCAAATCATAGTTCCAGCCTGCGGCTCCCATTACTGCTCCAGCACTCCTGGTGAAGAAGGGAAGGTTTGGTGCCCCTGCACCCCCCTGGCTCTGGCAGGACGGTGTGTGGTGATGGAGAAGGAGGGTGCAGAGCCGCAGTGGGAAGGTGCTTACCAGGCTGGAGTGGGTCGTTGCCATGGTGCCACACAGTCCTTTCCAGAGGCTTCTGGAGAGGTGCAGGATCCTCTGGACCCGTCGGGTCAGATGCTTGTGACTCAGCGTGGTCCCGTGATGGCTTCCCTCCTCCTCCTCCTCTGGCCCAGTGTAAACACTTCGCCGTCTCTGAAGCAGAAGCCGTCCTCCTTCCGCAACAGCGCAGGCAGAAGGGAAAGCTGAGTGGGTTTTGGTTTTTGCTGTCTCATGTGTGAGGTTGAGTTTTCCTGAAGGTTAGCTCTGCCACGTCAGGTGTTTACACAGCCTCGTGGCTCATTGGTGTGATGTGAGACCTTTAGGGACAGAAAACTCTGGGGCAGTTTTTTCATGGAGACAGAGGAGCAGATCGGGAAAACGGGTGGAGAGAGGCACAAAGTACCGGCAGGCTAAGGGTGTTGGGCAATACATAAGTGTTTTGTGTTCCCAAAGGTGATAAGGAACTTTTTGCAACCTACACAAATGGCTCAGGGTGAATGTTGCTTTGAGAACCTGACTTGTGGCTTTTGCCCTGAATTAACAACATGTTAACACATTGAAGGTAAGCACCCTGTTCTGATCTTAATCTCTGGTGGCTGAGGAGCATTTGGAAACATCTGTACTGCAGTGAAACAAGCCCTGGTGATGTCTGAAGACAGCAACCTGTAAAACACATAGAAAATGAATTTACTTTGGTTTATGAGAAGAATAGAAAGTGCTCTTTGCTTGAAGTAGCCCAGGAAGGATTGAGCCTGACCTGTTCACAGATGGGCCAAACTCCAGAACCAAGCTCTTTAGAGAGCTTGATAAAATTAGCTATAAATCTGGATTACATTTTATATCTAGACCTCATAAATGTTTTATCTTTCTAAGTTTTGTGATGGCCTCAGGACCTGGGGGTTGCTATCAGAGTGCTTTCTGTGGAAGGCCCTCACTTCTGCAGCGTGCTCGGTACTGCCAACATCAACCGTTCAAGGACTGTGAGATCACCTCAAATAAACATCTTCTCTCCGTTTACTTGCTGCTGGGGCTTTGAGTCTCTGGGGTTCGTATTTTAAACTTCACTCTGCAGAAGGACTAAGGCTCAAAACTTGATTGTTAAAAACAGAATAAAATCAAAGCTGGGATAAGAGAGAGAGGCTTCAAGAATAAAAGGGAACTTTGCAGGTCTGACAGAAAAATCTCGAGTGCTGGCAATTTTTCTTAGTCCCTCATTTATTCCAAGAGAGACCAAGGTTTTTGTCATGCGAGGGTGCTATGAAGCTCATTCATTTCTTCAGGCTTTTACGAAGACAAAATGTAACAGCAGAAATTAGATTAAGCTTTATCCTTGGGAAAGAGTCTAATTAATTGTCTTGGAGAAATTATTAATGTTACTCTGTTCTCTTCCCCTGCAGACACATCACATATCCCAAGTGGTAGGAGTGTTTTGCACCTCTGAAAATAAACAGCCAACATCTAATGCACTAAAATGTGTCATGTTATCTCTCTGAAGTCTTAAATGGCAGCAGGATCTCACAGGCCTTCCCCACGAGCAGGTCTTACTTGTCTGCTGGGTCTGGAGTGTTTTTGCCGTTAATTTCTGTGAAGGCTCTGTTGGCTTCTGGTTTTAACACAGGTTTAAGGTGAGAAAGCAAGTGAGCTGTGTGGGACAGAGCTTCTGGGGCTTGTTGCCTTTGCTCTAACAGTGAAAATGCTGTTGCTGGGGTGGCTGAGGCTTTTCTGCAGCCGAGGAGCGAGCAATGGGTGGGTGTGCTGGGCTGGGGGTCTGAGCCTGGGGACGTGGCTGCTCTCCATGCTCTCCATCTCTCCAGAGCAGCCCTTGATCAGGTGCTCAAGGGCTGCACTGTTCCCAGACACAGTACCCGCTGCAGGTGACGGTCACTTGTGCAATGCCTTGGAAAATCCAGGTGAGGAAGCACGGATCCAGCCTCCCTCTTTTTTTTTTTTGTTTTTCCCCCCCCCAGTATTCCTAGAGTGATGTTGTGCATTTCCCTGCTCGCGGGTGTGCCCACTGTGAGCACTGGTCTGTGCTGGGCCCGAGTCCTTGCTGGCTGCTGGCAGCTGAGGCAGCAGCTGTCGGTGCCGTCCAAAGGGCTCCCTCTGCCGATTCCCTTCCCCGGTCCTCTCATCACCCGGAGAGGCCATTTCAAGATTTGAAAAGTGTGGTGTATTTTATAAGCCAGAGACGAGTCTGAGGATGCAGGTAGACAAGACCATCTCCTGCAGAAATGGGTGATCCATGCTTTTCCTCACAGATGCGCGTGGCTTCCAGCGAGGCACATGGGTTGCCCAGAGCACCTCGAGGCAGCCCCTGCACCCACCCCTCCTGGGTGCTGAGCTCCCTTCACCCCTTGTCTTTCCAGAAGGAAACAGAACAGAGGCTTGAGGACACGTTTGCCACATTTCCCTGTTTCAGAAGGGTTCCTGAGTTGGCTGGAGTGCTGCCCAAAGGAGACGAGCCCACAGAGCCTGGCTGGCTCCCAGCACATCCCTGCCTGCCGCCCGGGATGGCTCCGGGGCTGCAGCTGAGCATCGCTCAGCACCTGCATCCCTGCTCCTGCCCTGGCACGGGCACGCACCGTGCTTTGCGTTACTCCCTAATTGATCCAAGCATGTCAAACAACAGGCTTTGATTGCTGGAAGCCAGTCCTACAATACTTACACGTCTGAGAAATATTTACTCACTAAAAGAGCTCGGGGGAATGGAAGATGACAGCTTTCACCGGAGGAATTCTGTACCCTTGTGCACAAGCTGCTGCCTCCTGTTTGACATCACAAACAACCGCAGAGGCAAGTTTGGGTGGTGGAGACGTGGAAAGTCAGCGTTTTGAACCCGACCTTGCTGCGTAGCTCCTCCTGGTCAGTAATGAAATCAAGCCGGATCCATTAACAGAAGAAAACACAAGCGAAATAATTTTAAAATCTGATTTATTCTGTCCTTCATCCAGGCAAACAGCTTGAGGCCGTAACCCCAGAATGCCAGGCCCTTTGGAAGAGCGATGACGTCCTTCCAGGCAGCAGCTGCCATTTGCGATATTCATCTGGCATCGATTTTCTCTCAATAAGCATCGGAGGCTGTTTCCCTAACGGAGACGAAATGCTTCTGCGGAAATGGCAGCGCATACGCTCTGCACGGTACGGGGGCTGCTGCCCCCAGACCTGATCCGGCACGCCACGCACACGGGGGCACGCGCACCGACAGACGGGCCCAGGCGCGCACACAACACGTAGGGGCCCAGACAGACAGACGGGCCCAGGCACACACACAGACACACCTGGACACCCCCGGACCTGTGGACACGGGTGCGCCCCCAGACAGGCGCGTAGCTTCGCCTGGCCATAGCCACGTCTGGATACAGCAGCCCAGGGGCCAGGGCTGTACAGGGACACAGGTGACCCGGGAACGCGCGCACAGACACGCTCAGGTGTGCACACCCACGCAGACACCTCCCCTCACACAGACACCTCCCCGCACACACACACGCACGGACGCCCCCCGCATCCCCGCCCGCACACACAGGCCCCCCGGGGCCCCTCCCCGCCTCACACCGGTTCAGCCTCCCGCGTACGCCCCGCGGGGCGCGGCGCCGCCTGCCCATCACAAAGATGGCGGCGCTTCCGCCGCGGGCGGAAACGGGAGCCGTGCAGTGACAGAAAGCTCCCCAGGGCCGTGGACGCGCACAGCGCGTATCCCGGGGCGGCGGGCCCGGAGCGTCAGCCGCGTGTTCCCGGGGGAGCCCAGTCCCCACGGCCGCATCTCTCACAGGACAGTCCTGGCCGCAGCCACGTCCCCCAGGGATCCCTCAGGAGGGCTCAGGTCTCCTCAGCCGCCTCCTGCCAGCAGCAGAGGCCTGGTCCCCAAGCATATTCCCCCGGGGCTCCCAGTGCATTTGGCCATGTCCCCCCGTGAAGACCCTGGCCCCAGCCACAGAGCGTCTGTCCCCTTGGCAGCACCTCAAGGAGGGTTCTAGGCCCTCTGTGGGGATCCAGGCCGTGTTGAGGCATCTGCCGCCCCACAGACAGGACGGTGGTGGTCAGTGAAGGCACGAGGCCACCATCGAGGTGACAGGGAGCCAGCATGGCAGCCGTTGAGGTCATGAGGCCACTGGCAAGGCACAGCCTTGGGCGGGGAGGAATAGTCTGTTCAATCCAGGTGCTGTGGGCCCCAGTTCTGATGCAGCTTTGAAACACCAGCAGTTCTATGGTGTTCTGCGCAGCAGGGCTGCCTAGAGCCAGGGCAGCCTCTGCCCCTCCTCAGCTCCACCAGCGTCCCACAGAGGCGAGGCCTGCTGGGTTCTGTCACCTCTCCAGGCTCCATGTATCACTTTATTAGGAATGGCTGCAGGTCTGAATCAGGGGAAAAAAATGGATTTAAGTTGTCTGCAAAACCTTTGAGATGCTGAGGGGGTTTTTTTTTGCCAAGAGCAAGCAGGCTCTGACCCCTCCCAGGAACATCAAGATCCTGAGAAGTGCTGTGTCCTGCTGGCCACATGCATGGACACAGCTGCCTTGCCCTCCCTGCCTGCTCCCACTGCTCCTCAGACAGGCACATCCATGGAACTCTGGGTGCTGCATCACCCAGCAAGTCCTGGATGGGAGTCCCCAAAGTCACAGGGCTGCTACAGCCCTATCTTAGTGCCATGGATGTGAAGGTAGCTCTGTTCCCTGATGCTTATGTCCACGCAGCAGGTGAGGTTGTGCCACAGCAGGGGTGCCGAGGTTTGGATCCTGCACTGTTTCTGCCAGTGCCAAGTAGGAGCCCCCTGGGGACATGGGACAGGAGTGCTCACTGCACTCCCCTTGCCCTCCCCAGGCACCCCATCAGGGCTGGTGTTTCCCCATCCCAGGAGGGAACTGAGCAGGCAGCCAGGCCCTCTCTGGCCTGAGGCAAGGGGTGGTTGGAGCAGAGGACACAGCTGTTTGCCATTTAGGAGCCCCACAGGGTTTGTCCCTGCCAGGAGCAGGGAAGAGGAGCTGCCCCATCCCCTCAGCCCAGCAGTGGGGTCTTTGCTCCTGGTTTTTCTTCCTGGGCTGGTGGCAATGAGCCTCTTTTCCCCCTTGGGCTGGCACAACAGTGCCACCATAGCAGAGGTGCCTGGTAGGGGAGGACCAAGGCACCCAAGTACCACTGTCACTGACAGCACTGGCTCCTCTGTCCCCATAGGAGATCATCGATCTCACCTGTGAGGACACAAGCACAGATGCAAAGCCATGGAGCAGCCTCACTATCATCGACCTGACCGAGGACACATGCAGCCCTCCCCACATCACCAGCTGGGCTGACCAGGACCCGGCTGCACCAGCAGCACACACATTCCACCCCCAGCTCTGCTCCATCACAAAGCAAGAAAAGGAGGTACCAGCGGGACTGAGCCCTGCAGCAGCCTGGCACAGTGGTCCCATGGATCCCAGTGCTACCACGGACACAGCAGAAAGCTGCTCTTCTCCTGCCTCCAGCCACCATGGCTCCTCCTACAGCCTGGAGCAGAACTGCAGCACCACCACATTTAACAGTGACTTGGGCTCCTTGGCCAGCATGCAGCTGGACTCAGACCTGCTGTCCCTGTCCCCCTCCAGCCTGGACAGCAGCAGCAGAGACAGTTGCCCGGAGGAAGAGACTCTCCAGCAATGTCAGCAAAAGGAGCTTCCCCCGAGGCTGAGCCCTGCCCCAGCCATCTCCACAACCTCAGCAAAGGCTCCTGAGCCTTTGCTGGAGGCAGATGACTTACCGCCATGTGAAGCAATCCAGCAAGTGACCCCAGTCAGGACCAAGGCTGACAGCAAGGCCTGGCTCAACAAACTGCACTATTTCAGGAGGACTGGAGTCCAGCACCTCTTCCTCCAAGGCGCAGCACCCAACAAGGAAACACAGCAGGTAAATGGGGTTCAGAACAGCTGCTGCCAAGCCCAGCAGGCCCTGTGGTAGAGGATGGAGCAGGGGCTGCTCCTGTGCCACTTCCCCTTTTGGGGAAGTTTTGCCAGGCAGTTGAGATCTCTGCTTGTTGTGGTTCCCTCCACAGTGGGCCCCACATCACACCTGGCTTCCTCTGTGTTGGGGGGAGCCAGCTTTCACCCATTGCCTTGCCTTGTACACAGCAGAAACCTGAGCTCATCCCCAGTGGGAAGCTGAACATGGTGCGTACCACCATGGAAGAGAACTTCCTGGAGGGCACCTTGCATTTCCTGAGTGACTTCGTCTCCTGCCAGCACTATCCCCCCAAAGAAATCATCTCCTACCTTATCAGACAGATCCTGTTGAACTCCCACCAAGGGGAGATGCTGAAAGACACCTACACGCTGCTGATGAAGATCCAAATGTATGTGTTCCCTTTGTCATGGTGCCCCTGGGCTGGCTAGGTGCTACCAGGGGCCTGTCCAGCATAAAGGTTGTTCTCCATGCTCCTCATCTGTAGAACAGGGAGCAATTTCCCCTGTTTCCCAGAATGACCCTCCTGCCCCTGGTCCTGTTAGAGTGCAGGCACACCCCAGGCTGTCAGAGGGTGGGTCAGGGACAGAACTGTGACCCCAGGGAGCCCTCTAGGACAGAGGAGCGTGTTTGCCTTGCTCCTGAAGCGCAGATCTCATTCTTCACTGCTGTGCCATAGCAGAAACACCTTCCCTGGCCTGCAGCAGTGGCCATGGGCTGGAGGTGGCTAGAATGGTTCCCCTGCTGCGCTCAGGGATCCTGCAGAGAGACAATGTTTTGTGAGGCCATGGGCCCAGGAGTCCTGAGGCTCTCCATGGAGTACAGCCCCAGTCAGGTGCTTCCAAAAAATGAATGTAGTCAGGGGAGGGCAAAGCAGGAGAGGAGAAGACAAGACAGATCCCTGAGTAAGTGGGGCTGGGGGAGGATCAGTCTGCCGTGTCTCCAGGCAGACGGTCAGGCTGTTCAGCACAAACAGACAGTGCTGTCCTTGCAGGCTCCATCCAGCCAGTGCTGCCACAGTGGGATGGGACTGGACGCTGCTGAAATACATCATGGAGGACAAGGTACTTGGCACCAACTGTGTCACATCGGGCAGGGGTCATCCCGTACACAGTGCCTGAGGGTAAGCGTTGAAGCAGGGCTTCACGTGGCCATGCTGTGCTGTGGAACAGGCCAGTCCAACAAGCAGTTTCATCAGAGCCACTGAGGGCAACAAGTGCCAGTTGGGTATCCTGCATTTATCTGCGGTGCTCCCCAGCCTGTGCGCAGCTGTAGGCAGGTTGTCTCATCTGAAGAGGGCACAGCAACCTCTGTGGGTCACAGCCCTGGTGCAATGGTAGGACAGATCTGCTAATACCCCTAGGGCATTGCCTGAGCCAAGCAGCCCCTCCTGGAGCTACTCCTCAGTCATGTCCCTCAGCCCATTCCTAAGACAGCCAGGTTCCCTGGTACTCCTCACCCTGCAGCTCTGCAAGGTTCGTACCACCTCCATCTCCCCTCAGGAGAAGCCCCCTGGCCGGCTCCTCTTCCTGCAGTACGTGGTGCAGACCCTGGAGGATGACTTCCAGAAGACCCTGAAGTTGCGCCTGCTAACAAAGTCCATTGCCAAGAAAGTGCTTTCATGTGACAAGTGCTTCAACAATGTCAAGTAAGGGACACCTCCTCCTCCCCTGTCCTCTAACCAGATGCTGAGAGGCAGGGGCTCAGGGAACACTTGTTGAGATTCCAGGTCAGACTTTTGGACTTTCCAGAAAACAAGCTTGGGAAATAGAAGGAAGCGTAGGGCCCAAGTATAAAGAACAGGAGCAGGTCTACAAAAGCAAACCACTAGAGGTGATGCAAGGCATTTCCAGCCACAACCTAGCAGGCTTTTCCCAGGCATGCGGCCAGGTTTGCACTGCTCAGGACAAGACTGAGAAGGAGGCAGTCCTGTTACCAAGCTTATAAATCCACTGCTCAGCGGTGCTACTCCCTAATCTGTCCAAGTGGGTGGGATGTGTTCTTCATCCTCAGGATCTTTCCTTAAGGCCCTTGTGGCTCTAGAGGTGAGAGCACAGCAAAACCAGGCCCATCCCCACTGAAGTTCCCATTTCTGTCCCAGGGAGGTGGTTGAATGGTTGGTTGCAGCAGTTACAGGAGTCGGGTTCTCCCAGCCCCAGGAGCAACCGCAAGAAACTGCATCTTCTTCCACAGAAGCAAAGGCCGAACACAGCTCATCTGCACCATGGCTGGCCAGCACTGACCAGGCAGAGGTGGCTCCACCAACTTTATTCGCCCAGAAGTAAGCCCCAGAAGTCCTGACTCCCTGCTGGCATTATTGTGGGGCCCAAGTCGGGGAAAAGCCAGTCTCTCCCTGTCAGGTCAGGGAAACCAGGCTGTATCTGTGGCCAGTTTTGCTGGTTCTCCTTTGGGGCAGACAGACTTGGTGAGTAAGAGACCTCCTCATCTGTTAGGAGACTGGCTCAGTAAGTGTCCTCCTCTTGCACGTAGCTTAAGACTGGAGCTCATGTCCCACAGCCCAGGTTGCCCTGTGCTGCTCCACCAACACTCAGTACAGCTCCTGAGACCTCCCAAGGGCCCACCTGGGGATTAGCTCTGCTTCCAAGAGCATCAGATTCAAAAGCCACCAAGAGACACTGAATCTGGCCTGCTACAGTCCCCTACATCCCTCACTGCAAGGCACAAGCCTGAACTAGGAGCCATCCCCACTGCTTTCTCTGCAGGCTGAGCGGTAGTGTCTCCGAGTGTTGACTGTCTCTCTTACCCAGGGTGATGCTCCTGCTCCAGCGGATGTTGTCCATCGCAGTGGAAGTGGACAAATCTCCCAACTGCAGCTCCTGTAAGATCGCAGATGTGATACTCCCATTTATACTGAATATTCCCCTGAGGAGCCAAAGGTAAGATAAACATGTGCAAGGCAGCATCTGCCTGTGTGAACAATAGTCTTATTCCCAATTTACATCCAAATCTGGATGCATAAAGTACCACAGGGTATAGCAAGACAGGCTCATTTATAACCTAGCCACCAAAAGTAAGGCTGTATCTCCGATGGAGATACAACATCACCAGCTGGGTGCATCTACCCAGCTAGTGTGTGAGAACAGTTGATTCTCCCACTTGTTAAAGTTGTAGGACCTTAAAACTGTGAAGAGGGTCTGAAAAGCAGCACTCCACATCAGCATGGTCAGGTCTTGGCAAACACAACACTGATTCCCAGGGGCCATCAGAAATACAAGGCAGTTCCTACAGCTTTGCCTTGGCATACTTTTGTTTGCTCTATGAAATGCAGTATCTGAAGCTGAAGCACGAGGGCCTGACCAGCTCTAGTGTAGACACAAAACCACTATATCTGTGGTATTTAACATTTCAAACCTAGGTTTGCCAGCCCCAGCAGGCGGTCCTTTTGGACCCTTCCAGCAGAACTCTGAGCACACACCGGGTGTATAACCAAGCTATTGCTCCTCCTAGGACAGCTCCTAGATCCATCTGCCTGCTGATTCCACACTTGCTTGGCTGTGCTCCCTGCAAGTCAGCAGGAATGGAGACCTCCACACAGGCTGCTGGACAAGGTTAAGTGAAGCAGCTAAGCTTGCTTCACAGACCGTACCGACCTTGCGTTCCTACAGGTCAGACCTAAGGATGTAAACATGTCTGTGGCCAAGCCGCATCATGAAGGTCTTTCTATCACATCTGGTGTGTTTCCTTCCACTGCACTGCTGGGTAGTCCCCCCAGTCACCCCACATCTGCAACAGATCAGCACCAGTGGGGTATCAGGAACGTGCTGCAGCAGTTGTCCCTGGTCAGGCTGTGCTGTCTTCCCCAGAGTAAATCCCTTTTTACTTCCAGGGAAGCTTTCTTAAACACCATGGAGAGCCAGCTCCTGCGCTGCAAACTGCTGGAGCTGTTGTTCCAGCATAGCTGTGATGTGCCCACAACCTTTCCCTTGTCTCTGGCCAAGATCCTGTACTTCCTGAGCCACTCCTCTGTCCTGCTGCCATACCAGGTATCCAGTACAAACTCTCCTCTGTCTTGTTTCCCCCTGAGAAAAACCTCTTCTCATAACCAAATCTTGTCTCCTGTCATAGGATGAAACAGCAACGTGGGAAAGGTGGGATGAGATGCTGCAGTACTTGAGTTTGCTGCTGCTGAGTTACCAGAATGTAATACTGGGTAAGCAGCCTGTTCTGGCCTAATACACAATCTCATCAAGAAGCTGTGGTAGAACAGCCAAAGTACCCTCCCTCCTGATCACTCCTGAACTCCAGGCTGCTGAGTCTTAGAAAGATAATGTGCCTCTGTCTGTGCTAGTAACTGTTCCCAGCAGTCAGAACAAAGAAGTTGTGTTGCATCAAGCAGAGCACCCAATTTGCTTTGCCAAGTTTAGCTCCTAATACTATCCTGCTTCCTAAAGGATCAATCCCAGCACTGGGAAGTACACAAGGACATGCTTTGTACCTACTATAGTCTAGGTTGCACACAGCGGGTGGGAGAATAGGGTGGTTTAGGAAGAAAAGCCAAAGTCAAAGGGACGGTAAAGCCAGGACACGCTTAGCACTTAGACTGGTCAGAGAGTACCACCAGGCATGGAAGCAGCAGTATTTCTGACCCTAGGAGAGCAGCACAGGCACAAAACACTCTCTGAAGTCATTTTACCAGAAAATTCCTAAAGTCTCTTCCCAACTTCAGCTGCTTTAGCCCACGGTTAAGGCTCTCCTGGAGGACTGCAGAGGAACCCACCATCACATGTGCATACTTATTCTCCCTGAAGCCTTAGACAGTCACTGTTAAGCTCTTTGGAGATGCTCCCTTGCAGCTGGACACCTGTCCAGTCTGCCACTAGCACAGAAGGATGGTACAAGCCCTGCCCCCTCTCCATTTCTTGGGCTCTCTCCATGTACAGACTGAGCTCCAGGAGAGGACAGTTCCTTCCTTCCCCAGGCTAGTCTTGTGCAGAAGCATCAAGGATAACCATGTGAGGATCAGCAGAGCTCCCAGCTGCTCCTCACCACAGCGCTGTGCTGCAGCAGCACACCATGATCTCTCCCTGACCAGCTCAAGCAGCCCTGTGTGCTACCTCCCTCTGCCCAAAAGCATTTCCTCTTGCAGAGCACTTACGGAGCTCACTCAATGAAAGAATGGACTTGATCATTCAGAAAGCCAAGCCCAAGCTCCAGGTCAGCGATGACATCAGCCCCCTGGACATTCAGCTGAAGATTGAGGACTTCAGCAGCCGGATACAGCAGGTCCTGGGGCAGCCTTTTCCCCTGCAGATCACAGAGAAATTGTGCATGCTTCAGCAGTTGTTCCTCATTGTCTCCAACACCACTGTGGCGGGGGGTACAGAGTCCTTCACATTTCCTGTGTAAAATCCCATCGAGACCCCCATCTCATGCTGCAGTCTCAAGTGTCACACATCACGTGGGTCTGTTTATGCATTTATTTGGAAAAAAGTCTGGTTTCCATGGTCTCAGAATTTCCTCTCCAGTTTGCCTCATCCTGCAGTTTTACAAGGTACTTTGTACACGTCTAAAGAAATAAATTTTCCTGTTTGCTGAGACTCTTTCGTCTTGTTGCCAGCCCGGCCCAGAGGGAGGACAGAGCTCTGGCAGCTGTACCTCAGGGTAGCACCAGACTAACAGCCATCCACCCAGAGGAGTTTGCACAGCAAGCACATTTCCTCTCTAGAAAGCTGCTCTTCCTGCACAGTGCACTCATTCAGGTGTATTTTCAAGTTAGGTCCTTATATAGGAATATATGTGGAATAGAAGCCACATTCCAGCAAGAGGTCCATAGTTACGCATGTTTTCTGAGGCACTGGAGTTATCCCCAAGAATGATGTTGGGGTAAAACACCGAATGAAGGTATCCCAGCAGGAGGCCATACTTTAACCCTGGCCTTTCCAAGCTAAACAATGAGAGCAGCCTGTGTAACCAGACCTGCAGCAGCCTGCACCACAGTACCTCGCTGCTTCAGGATTCATTCCATCACTTTTCATTCTGCTGGCAGTAAGAGCACAGGGAACACCAGTATTCAGCTCAGACATCCCCAG
>JAVSBS010006318.1:0-24729 GCA_033124195.1 Coracias cyanogaster | reverse complement strand
TGCTGAGTTCAGTGTTAGCCTGTGTGATCAGGCAACTGATGGCAGCATAAAATGATGATGGCTGAACCAGCACAACAGTATGTTAACTGAAATATAGGGAAAGCTAAGGTAGTGACAATGGAACTAGAAAAAGTTAAGCAAATTTATTTGAACTTTAATATTCCTACTTGCCTTCTGTCTTTCAAGAGAAGGTAGAAACATCTGCTTCTCTGCTTCTTGCTACTTCCCTGTATGGCTTAGGTCAATGGAATGAGGGAATAATACATAAGCAAGTAAAACCAAGGTCCTTTATACAGTCTGTTAGCTGAAGCTAAGGGTGCCTTCACCAACCAGACATATTCACCCAGTGTTGAGCTGGCAGTGTAAGATCAGAGATTTTGACTCTCCAACATATGGGACATGCTAGAATGCAGAAAGTTAGAAAAGGATGAGGCATAACTAAAGATATGCTGTTGGTAGATATCAGTAGTATCAGCCCTTGGGAATTCATTTTAAATCAGAGTTCGTTGCTATCCTTATGGCTGTTGCAAATTCTGAGGAGTTTGTAAAGTCTGTTTGGCATTTTGGCACTCAACTAGAAGGGTGGATGGTAAAGTGAATTCATCCACTGTGTGAAGTTTTTTACTATTACAGGTGTTGAATCTAGCTATAATATCTAGGTTTTTCAGAAATAAAGTATTTGAGACCATATTCATAGAATGGGAAATTGTTGCAGACTTTTGCTATGGAGCTGTTTCTCTTAAATTATGAAAGTTTGTGGATGCACAAAAACATACTCAGAATCACAGAGTTGCCTAGATTGGAAAAGATCATTGAGTCCAATCATTAACACTGACAAGTCCTCCACTAAACCATACTCTTAAGCGTATTTGAAATACCTCTGGGAATGGAGACTCCACCACTGGGTAACCTGTTCCAATGCCTGATAATCCCTTCAGTGAAGAAATTTTTTCCTAATATCCAATCTGAACTTCCCCTGGCACAACTTGTGGCTGTTTCCTCTTGTCCTGTCTCTTGTTACCTGGTTGAACAGATCGACCCCCACCTCTCTACAACCTCCTTTGAGGTAGTTGTACAGAGGAGTAGTCTCCCCTCAGCCTCCTTTTCTCCAGGCTAAACAGCCCCCGTTCCTTCAGCCACTTCTCATAAGACATGTACTCATTGTCATGTACTACCAATCACTATGTTTTCATAGGGATATTAGTGTTCTGTGACTATAAGCAGAGTGACATTGATATAGGTGGGGAAAACTGAGATACAGATAGACAGATTCTATACTTTGTCAGTCTGTGATACAAAAATTAATGTTCTTTTTGTATTGCCTCGCAAAAATGGCCAATGGAAATGAAAACTGAATATGTGCTACATGAACAGAATTGTGACCTTTAATGCTTTTTCTGCCTAAAATCCAATAATATTGCTGACTCCTAGCCATGTACCTTCAGGATTAAGGCTTTTACCTCCTTTAGTCATCCAGATGACAGAAAGTCAAATAAGTGTTATTAACACATAGATCATAAGTGCTAAAAATAATATAAATTCTATGAAAATAATATAAGTGCTAATAAACTTATTTTTTTTTAGTTCATTGGAGATAAATTTTTTCCCCTTAGAGCTGTGTGTACTCATAAGCTTCTAAATGATTCATAACCTTAGTATAATTCAAGTTTTCAGAAAATCTACAGTTTACTGACTATAAACACTAGCCCATTGTTTGCATCCTTTATAATGTATTACTGATTTTCTACTATTTTTTTTTAAGCATGTGTCTTACTGAATGGCAACTTTTCAGTGAAAAAAGTGGTTTAATTTGTTCTTGATTTAAATAGTCAACATATTTCTTTTTAATGTATTTTTTCTATAGACAAAAGAGGTTCCATTTGCATTGGTGGAAGTTTGCAGTATTTTATATAGAGTTTTCTTATTATATATACAAAATACCACTTTGAATATGTTACAGACTTACTTGCTGAGAAAGAGGCAACAACATGTGCAAAATATTCATACAGCATGCTGTCATCCTTCACTGAGTCATGTAGAGCTCTTGTGGAAATTAATGGGACTTATCTATAGGCACAGATGCAGATGTTTGTCATTTGTGTATGAATGTTGACTTTGCATCTTGTATAAATGAGTTAGGAATACATACCTGTGTTCAGGGTAGTCTATAGTGAGTGTAATACAGCAATATGAAATGAATACCTACCTTAGGTTTTTGATTTATTTTCCTTCTCTTTTGTTTTATGATATAACTGCATACTAAAGGTATCTTGTGTCATTAAAAGAGCTGATATGTTTCCTACAATTCTTGTGAAGTCATATTTAAGTCTACAGAAACTGAAAAAAAAAATAGCGTATGTGAAATATAAAAGAAAAGCAAATGACAAAGTATGAAAACTGACCTCAAACATGTTAATCAGCTGCTTTTGAACTTATTTCCTGATTTAATCGAGTATAATATAGACTATTAGAACTACGTATTCTATATGATGTGCAAGAAATCAGCCTTGCCAACCTCATTAAAACTAGTAGAAGTTGGGTACTTACTGCTATCTTTGGCTACATTTATCCCTGACAAAGGTTCACTGGAATCACTACAGCTTATTCTGAGGAAAAAAAAAAAAAAGGAACAAATAAGCCTATTTTACTACTTTACAAATGTGTTTGGGTTTTGTTTTTATTTTGTTTTAATTGGAATTATTATGCAGGTACTAATAGATAAGAGAAACCAGCTACATTTCTGATATAATTTTACGTAATAAAATTTTGTTTACATGCCTACAGGTAGATAATTTCTTCTTTACTTAAAAAAAGCCCAACAACATTTAGAAACTACAGTTATACTAAAATTCTTAAAATAAATTTGATTAGATTGGTTCTCCATATCTGTTTGATAATCTAAATTCTTAAAGGTATTTTCTGTGTATTTAGTATAGCTGAAACCTCACTCTGCTCCAGTGGCATACTCAAACGAAAGCTACATGTGAAGACATTTAGATTAAATTAAATTTTTAAGATACTCTTTCATACCCTGTACTTAGCTAAGTGCGTTCACAATACTGTACTCTGGGGGTAAATAGTGTACTAACAGACTATTACCTGCTTTGTTTTTATATTCCTAATGGTTTAGGGGGAAAAAAACTCAAACCAAAAACAACAAACACAATGCCCATGTATATAATAAAACTGAAACAGAGGGTCTGACAGATAGCCTAATTAGCAATATTGAGCTGTTTTCCTACTAACCATGATAATATATTAGAATAATTTGTCTTTATCCATATTAAAAGCAGAACACTGATATATTTGGAATAATACCTACGAAACTTAGTTGCAGACTACCACAATAATACAAAACAACCTGCTATGTTGGATGACTCAAGTATAGAGCAAGCCACAACTTATTATCTTACTACTGTTTTGTTAATTTTGCCATGAACAGTTTGTGGCCATTTATGAAATGCCTGACAGAGTAAAACCGGAATCGTAGTGGGGGTTGAATTTCCATGACTTCTAGGTAATAAGAAGATACTTCAATGACTTAAGAAATTAATACCTTAAAGGAATAAAATATAAAAGCTTGGCAGAAAGCCAAGTCCTATCTAATGGTGCCAAAGTTTACAGATATAACTATATATAAAAATGTAAGTATCAGTTGGTAAAGAGAAGAAGAATGGTTAAAATATCAGGAGCTAGGGATAGTAATGAACATATATCTGCTGACAAGTTTCATGCTAGATTTGTGGATTTTACATATCTAGATACATATGCATGCAACATACAGGAAGCATTAAGTTTAGCGATAGTAGAAGAGCGAATACTGAGGCAGTTCAAAACACACTTAAAAGATGTACAGATGTGGTGTTGAAGGACGTGGTTTAGTGGTGACTTGGCAGTGCTAGGTTAATGATTTGACTTAATGCTCTGAAAGGTCTCTTCCAACCAAAACAATTCTAAGATTCTGTGATCTTTACTTTTTCCTTCATATATGCTATTCTTTTTCACCATCCACATTTGAGTAGCTGTAGAAAAAACAAGGACACCAATACCCCTTTCATATATTTAATAAGTGAATATAAAATGCATGTGTAGCTAGTTTTGATGTTATAAGTTAACATTAACATATCTCTTCCTCCCTGAAATATGTATCAAGAATTAAATAAGAAATATGTGGGCACTTACTAGGAGCAGAAAGATTCAGACATATAATTAGAGCTGGTTTTTATGGGTTGGTAGTAATATGGAGGACTTTTTTAACTGGAAGTTTTATTCCTTCCTCCTGATGGCAGACACTAGGGAACTGAAGAAAGGTAGATGCAACCTTTGTTCATCTCATGCAAATAAACAGCCTGTCTCGGAAACTGGGTTTTACAGAATAGAATCATAGAATGTTAGGGGTTGGAAGGGACCTCTGGAGATCATCAAGTCCAACCCCATTTCTATGCAGCCATAATGCTGATGAGAGGATGACTGATTTCCTTTCCTTGATGAATATAGAGTGAAGCTACAAAGATGCCAGAAAGAATGCAATCCTTCATGGCTTTCTTCTGGGTGATCCTGTGGTGGTAGCCAATGGTTTGCTCAAATCGGAATTGTCTCAATGTTGTTCTAGAGCAACAATGTAGTTTGATTTGTGATGGAAAAAGTTGGGATTTTTTTTACTTTGATGCCTGTTAGCTCATTGTTCTTTTTCTCTGTTTGGTCTCTGCTTGTTCACACACTTCATAGCTGCTCACCAGTTTTCTAGTATTCTAGGTCATACATGTGCAACAGAGAGTATCCAGTTTTCCAGAGGGATCTTTCTGTACCATAGTGACTACAATATGTCATAGTGAGGGGACAGAGGTGTTAGTGGTGAACTAGTTAGTGGTGGTTAGTGGTTTCCTATATGAAGCCTGCCCTGAGCACTTCATTTGTTTCAGACATGGCTGTATTTTTCATGAGGCAATTAGAATAAATATTTATTAAAGATTGTTTTTTCAAGTGCTTCAGTTCCCATCAACCTCCAATCAGAAGCAGATGTTAAGTGGGCTAGAACATGTTTTGTAAGCCTATCACTACAGTCTCTTTTTCTATCATTTTGAAAGATTTGCTTTTTCCTTTAGTTTTCACATTTTTATGCTGAAGGATGCTTCTGTTTAGTTTTTAACCTCTTCTTTTTTCCTTTCAATATGAGTAGCTTTTAGCTGTACTTCTTATCCATCTACTCACAGAAAGCAGCCTGAAATAGTGCCATTATTGCTGTCTTCTCTGTACTTTTAGATCCCTGATTTCATAAAGAATGGATTTACTTTCACAACATATTCAGTGTTTAAGATAAAAAGTGTCAAAATTCTCCAATATGCAGCCATTATGTCTTCCTTCATATGTTGATAACTCATCAAACGTGTTTTAAAAATAGAACTTGCCCATGATTGTGCACCAGAACTATTACAGTTCTATATAATGAGGTGATTGGTGATAGCCAACATGGCTTCACTAAGGGCAAATCATACCTGACAGATTTGGTGGCCCTTTACAATGAGGTTACAACATTGGTGGATAAGGGAAGAGCAGCTGATGCCATCTTCCTGGACTTGTGCAAAGCATTTGACACTGTCCCACCTACCATCCTTCTTTCTAAATTGGAGAGACATGGATTTGATAGATGGACCACTCACTGGAAAGAGAATTGGCTGGATGGTCACACTCAAAGTGTTGTGGTCAATGTCTCGATGTCGAAGTGGAAAGCATTGACAAGTGGCACTCCTTAGGGGTCGGTATTGGAACCGGTGCTGTTTAACCTCTTTGTTGGCAACATGGACAGTGGGCTTGAGTGCACTCTCAGCAAGTTTGTTGATGGTACCAAGCTGTGTGGTGCACTCAACACCCTGGAGGGAAGGGATGCCATCCAGAGGTACCTTGACAGGCTTGAGAGGTGGACTCATGCCAACCTCATGAAGTTCGACAAGGGCAAATGCAAGGTCC
The DNA here is from genome assembly GCA_033124195.1 of Coracias cyanogaster. NCBI lineage: Eukaryota > Metazoa > Chordata > Aves > Coraciiformes > Coraciidae > Coracias > Coracias cyanogaster. Next base: position 18,762 of record JAVSBS010006318.1, on the reverse strand, counting down.
TGCAGCTAGGTCAGGGCAATCCCAAGTACAAATACAGGATGAGTGGAGTGCATTGAGAGCAGCCCTGGGGAGAAGGATTTGAGGTTTTTGGTTGATAAAAAACAGAGTATGAGCTAGCAATGTGTGCTTGCAGCCCAGGAAGCCAATCGCAACCTGGGCTGCATCAAAAGAAGTGTGGCCAGCAGGTCAAGAGACATGATTAACCCCTCTACTCTACTCTCATGAGACCCCACATGGAGGACTGTGTTCAACTCTGGGGCCTCCAGCGTAAGAAGGACATGGACCTGCTTGAGTGGGTCCAGAGGAATGCCATGAAGATAATCAGAGGGCTGGAGGACCTGCCCTATGAGGACAGACTGAGAGAGTTGGGGTTGTTGAGCCTGGAGAAGAGAAGGCTACGGTGAGACCTTATAGAATCTTTGCAGTACTTAAAGGGGGCCTACAGGAAAGATGGGGAAGGACTCTTTATCAGGGAGTGTAGTGATAGGAGGGGGGTAATGGCTTTAAATTGAAAGAAGGTAGGTTTAGAATAAATATTAGGAAGAAATTATTCACTGTGAGGGTGGTGAGACACTGGAACAAGTTGCCCGGAAAAGTTATGGGTGCCCCCTCCCTGGAAGAGTTGAAGGCCAAGTTGGATGGGGCTTTGAGCAACCTGATCTCGTGGAAGGTGTCCCTGCCCATGGCAGGTGGGGTGAAACTAGATGATCTTTAACGTCTTTTCCAGCCCAAACTGCTCTATGTTTCTCTGATTCTACCAAATATTGGGAAGCTATTTAGTGTAATGAAGGGGCTTTTTTAGCTGGATTATGGATTGTAAAATAATGGGTTGATTTTCTTTTTTTTTCTATATTTGTTCATTTTAACCTGAAATGTAGCCAGAATTCAAACATTTAGTTATAAAGACTGTAGGTGTTATTACTGTTTAAAATACTTTATCTACCAGTTTATAAAATTGTAAATTTAATTTTCTCTGTTAAAATATATATATCATATATATAGTTCTGTTAATATTAACATATAATTATTATGCTTTTCATATCATCAGGGAAAGTTGGTAGGGAGTAATATCAGGAAAGTTACAAGTCTTTGTTTATGTTTAGAAAATGTGTACCCTTGTTTGTGAGAGTTTCGTGCGCACACTGACCAACAGATTGCATCCTTGTTTCACATTAATTTGCATTAATTCCAACTCTCACTGGGTTGGAGGAAGTACAAATCCCTCAAGCACTTTGTCTCCCAGGAGGTGTACTGATTCCTGCAGCTGGTCAGTTCTGGCAGTCTGGAGAGGCAGAAGGTAGGCTGCGTCTCCAAGGAAGTCATTCTGTCTCTCAAAGCATTTTCAAGTGGACTCACAATGTAGCAAAAAACCATTACAGTCAAGTCTGGATTCAGTTATCACACGTTTCCTGTGCAGCCGTAGGCAAGTCATTCAGTCTCTGTCTTCTTCAATATATGATCTGTAATATAAGGAGAGTCTGAGTCTTCCTGGCATACTTTTGTTTTTTACTGAAATATTTTGATACTCAGTATAAGTGTGTCTAGTGTATATTATGGCGAATTTTCCCTTGGGAAGGTAAATAGGTAGGTAATCTTTCCAAAAGTAACTTTAAAAATAGCACTTCGTAATCTTTTGCTAACAAGATAGTGCTTACAGCCGGAATTCTGACTCTGTGGTCCATACTGATGATTAATACATTCTGATCTACCACTGCATATTAAAAGCTGATTTCATGGAGGTCAAAGCAGGTTGTGTTACAGTATTACAGGGAAGATGACAGATTTTGCCTAATTGAAGTAAAAGTTCTGATGAAGTCTTCTGTTTAAAATGTGTGAATTGTAATTTGTAGAAAAGTGATTTTTAAAACTTGATAACAAAAAAGTACTGAATAATCTAACACTAATTAGTGTGACTGCTTATTTTTCAGTAAGAGTTCCTTTCAGTGCTTTGTGATAGATTATGAAATGTCTTCATTCCTGACAGTTATGTTGTCCTGCCTCCTGACTTCTCCCCCTCCAGCCTTTCTTAGGTGCTCATCCTTACTCCTTCTGTATGTCTGCCCCCTTCTGTATGCCTGCCTGTAATCCCCAACGATGGCATAAGGTTTGTCAGTAGCAGCTTTGGTTTGGTGAACGTTGTGAAGTCCATCATTCGAGAAATTTGCCTTTACACCTTAGGAAGCACGTCAGGTAGATAAAATTTTTCACTGTTTAATGTCAGTCATTCCACTTGCCAGCTGCAGTACACCTTCCTCAAAATTATGACAGTAATATTGTAGAATTGCATAGCACTAATGTTCCATAGTAGGTTTACCACTGCAAGATAGGAATTGAAGTATGCATCTGAGATTTCAGGAAAAAGATTCTGTTTGTATTCTGAAGGGCAATGTACTGTAAACTGACAGTGTGTTGACAGAGTGAATTTTTAGGTGTAGATGATGATTTTATTTTGACACAAAATTCAGCTGATCAGACCTAATTGTAAATTAATTAACTTTTAAACTAGGGCTAAATATGTTTAAGCTCAAATATACAGGATGCATTTTTAATAAAAATACCAAGTCAGTTAAGACAGATAATAAACCTGAATAGCTCTGACAAATGCAGTAAGAAAGAAAAGAACTGCTTAAATAGCTTAGTAAAATGAAAAGTAGAAAACTTTTTTTTCTGAGCCTTGCTAAGTATTTTCAATTTCATGGAAGACTGTCGTATATTAACTTCAGTAAAAAATGGTATATTTTGCTTTTTACCTAGTGCATTGAAGAATAGTGGGGAATAAGTAAAGATTTTTAAGCTGAAGGAAAAATATTTATGGGGCATAAAAGATGCATAATTTAATTAGATGTATACTTCTATATGTGTGCATGTTTGAACAGGAATATTGAGTAGAAACTAACATCTGTCCTTAGTGATGTTCTGAACAGTTTCTGTGGTACATTATGAAAGGCTGTGGTGAAGCACACCAAAACAAACATTCTCTTTGCAATTCATGGGGAGACAACAAACATTCATCTGTAATTAATTCTTCAAAAAGTTGCTTTGTGCATATGTAATTCTTCACTTACTGAATAAGTTTTAACAGGTACAGTAAGAAATTATCATATCCTAGGTAGAATGAAGTTATAAAAAAGAGTTATAAATGGTGTCATGTATTAGTGAACATTCCTGTGACATGAGGATATGCAAATATAGGAAAATATTTAAATACTTTAAATCACATATTTTCAATTTTGGCTAACATGTTGTTGGTTCCTCAGACTCCCACTAATCTTAAAGAAAATTTATTCATGAGAAGTACCTGGTGACTGAGATGTTTCTAGGAGCTGGACTCATACAAACCTTTTCTAAAATTAAGTTTTTTTGAAGCGAATGCGTGCCAACTGTAGATTAGAAAATGTTTCCTTTTAATAATAATGCAATGATTGTTAAAATATATCAGTTAAAGACTATTTGTTTGTGGGGCAACTGGAAAGTTTTTGTAGTTCATATCTACTAAGTCAATATTTCAGTTCTCTCTCCAGGTTTCATAGGAGCATACCAAAGAGGGAAAAACATCCCCATTAATCCTAGAACTAAAAACCACATTTTATGCAGTTCAGGTGTCCTTAACATTTAACTTTGAAGAAGTGCTAATACAGTGTACTGTATTACCTACAGAACATCCCCCTCCCCAGAAATTATGATACAGAAATTACAGCTACATAGCCCTTAGGATCTGATTTCTTTGTTTTCCTTCTTCAGTTGTCATTATTTCTCTAAGCAGAACTCTTGCAAAAGCTGCAATAAAACATGAAAAAAGTTCAGAGAGAGGTTTTATAATTACAGTCACTGACACCATTAGTCATTTATGCATAAAGTCACCTGAAAAATCTGTTGTTTCAGTTCCTGATTTTCACACATTTATCTTAGATACCACTTCTCTTGTATACAAGAGAATGAAAAATCTGGCCCAAAACAAGAAGAATATCTAAAATATGGTGAACTGCAAAGCTTCAGGTTTTCTGTCTTGGCATTTGCTCATCTCTCTTACCTCAGAATCCTCTGGTGATGTGGTGCCCAGTGACAGGACAGGAGGGAATGGAAATAAACTTGAGCTCAGGAAGTTCCATCTAAGCACGAGAAGGAACTTCTTTACTTTGAGGGTGGCAGAGCACTGGAACAGGCTGCCCAGAGAGGTGATGGAGTTGGACTCAGTGATCTCCAGAGGTCCCTTCCAATCCCTATCATTCTGTGATTCTGTGACATGTACAGTCTTGTTGCAGGGTTATTTTTCCTGCAAAGGGTGAAGGTCGATTTGTCTTCTCCATCTTACATGCTGCCTACTGTTTGAGCTTTTAGTCTAGGTATGCTGGGGTGTAGTTAATTTTCTTCATAGCAACTCAGGTGGTGCTGTGTTTTAGGTTTGCAGCTAAAACAGTGTTGATAACATGGGTGTTTTCACTATTGTTGAACAGTGTGTACAACATCAAGGCCGTCTCTGTTGCTCATTCTATCCCTTGGTGAACAGACTGGGATGTACTCAAGAGCATGAGAAGCAACACAACCAGGCAGATGACTTGAACTAACCAAACCATAAAATGTCATCTTCAGCAATAAAAAGGAGTGAACCAGGATTTATGGACAATAGCTCAGGGAGTGGCCAGCCATCAGTCTGCCTGTGGGAGGTAGTGAATGATGCCTTTGCATCACTTCTTTTGTTTTCTTTCTGTCTCTCTTCTTCTGCTGTTCCTTCACTTCTTAAGCAATGCTTATCTCGATCCCCAAGTTTTTTTGCTTTTACTCTTCCTTTCCTCTTCCTCCATCCCACTGTGGGTGAGGAAAGTGAGCAAGCAGCTGTATCAAGCTTAGCTTCCTGCTGGGAATTAACCCACTGCGGTGGGAAATCCAGAGTCTGTTGCTTCATCTGCGTAAGATTGTCAAAACTTAAACTTCTTACTTCCCAGGAACTTGATTTTATGGCCTCTCTGTGGCCATTCAAAGTGGAGACACATTCTGCTCCTGCTTTGCCACTGTGCGGTGTTCAAATTACAGCAGGCAAAAGGATGCAAGAAAGAAGAACTACAACTTTAGTTGATATTTTATAATTCTAACATTCATATGAGGACCCTGAAACTGAGGTTTCCAATCCCTACTCATAGGACTGATTAATTATCTATTAAACCTTCAGTGGATTAATCAAAAAATACTTGAGATAGGAACTAGAACCTAAACCTGGATACCAAAATTATTAGATTACAGATCTGTGTTCTTTCCAGCACACCCCTTTCAGTCCTTTACATATCCCTAGTCCTTAGCTCACTTTCCATCAGAGACTGTAGAGTGCTGCAGCTGCTGGTGTTTACTGCAATCTTGTGCTAAATGTAGGTTTGACCAATACGCAATTAACAGAAATGATAAGTGGTGGCAACCCGATCCCTAGTGTGGCATGTTCTCAGAATAACTATTAAATCAGACCTGTCAAGAGACTTAGGAGGAAGAATACTTAATTTCTGTTTCCTAATTAGGTTTAGCTTTTCAGTTTAAGACAGTCTAGTGCCTAAGTGGAATATGAACTCTCTATATACAATGTGTATGTGCGGGCATGCATCTACTCAAACACAATGGAGAGAGCAGCGTTACAGAACAAGAACTGTATAGGTTATTCATTTTCAAGATGATGCTAATAAAGCTCTTGAGCTAGTATGCATTGGAAAATGTGAAAAACAAACAAACAAAAAAACAGTCATTAGCTTATGGAAATGTAACTTGTAACTTTCTCCTGTGTGCTTGTTTTTGTGCTTAGCATGAGTTGCCACGGGTCTACCTTTACAACTTTATGGAAAGATAGGAAAGTCACTACTCAGTGACCACACAGTGCAAAACACTTCATTTCATCATGTTGTAGTCCTGGGCCTTGTCCTAGCATAACCACTTCCTGCTCTTAGTACAAGAGTACAAGACTGCCAATATTTACAAAATTCTGAGGAGGACCTATTTCAGTAATCCCAAGGTAAAATACACTTTTTTCTTCACTATAAAAGTTATTCCAGTGGTGACTTCTGTAACTCCTGTGAGATAGTCACTTGCATTGCTAAAAGAAGTTATCAGATGATTGTGAGATTTCCATGAATTTATGAGTCAATCCTTGGAGTCTGTTGTATATTGAAGTCCTCAGACTGTGAGAGAAGAATAGCAGAGAAAATACTTAAAATTAATAATGACTTGAGTTTTGCTTCACATAGCTATTCTTTCAAATATCCTCATACTATTCCAGAAATATACAACCTTTTTGTGTTTAATCCCGAACATTTTTTTAAATTAAATGGAATAGCTTTTTTAAAATGCAGGTCATGTAGCCATATTAGGAATTCCATTGGCAGTTTTTCAGTCTTACTTCTTCATTTGAATCACTCCCTTTTAGCCATCATGAACTAACTCTCTGAATAGCATATACAAAATTTCAAACCCTGGTGAACAGACCTGAGGTACAGAATTGGAACATTGACAATCAAGTTTTTTAAAATAAATGTTAAAAGAAAAAGGTAGTGAAAGGGAGACTTTTAAAACTCTGTTATTATTCAAAAATATTTTATGATATTTTAGCATGTATACAGGTACAGTTACAAATGAATTTTAGCCATCGTTCATGATGGGGTTGGCCAAATCTGGTAGCTTGATAGGTGCATGACAGCTGCAGCTGCAGTGAGGTACAGCATTTGCTCCAGTCCATCATGCAGGCGCTTCTACACAGGATGTATACACACAGCTGGACACATGGATTGACAGAGGCAAAAAGCCCTCAGCACAAGTGACGTGCACACCAAACAGAGAGTCCCTCTTTGCCTAGGAAGATTGGAATGGAGTTAATGAGGAGATAGGGCAGCCTGTACTGGTGAGGTGCAGGACATGGCAAGACAAGCATAATGACCAGGGACCGTTTTATTCCCTTACTCCTCTCTCATCCCGTGCTTGGTCTTTCACAATCTTGATCCTTCCTTTTTCCCCACCTTTAATCCATCTTCAATCTTCCCATAATCAGACTTGCACAATCCTGAATGCTGTTCCTCTGCACTCCATGATGAGCCCCATACCTTTGGGCAGGGACCCTGCTCAGTCTCTGAGATGACCATAGACTGTCCCCGCTGACTCCTGGTCTGGGGTGTCCCCTGGGCCCCCAGGGCTGAGGCTCCCTTGAGACATGGGGTGGACTGGCCTGGAAGCTGTATCCCTGGCCAGGGTATTGGGATGCCCCTGCCTGCCCCTGGGTCTTTGCTCCTCACCAAGTTCTTGTGTTTGTAGTGGTGATTAGCTCTTATTCACATGACTCAGCAAGTAATGAGAGGAAGCTTCAGAATAGTTAAATATGATGATGATGATTGTCCATCTGAAAACAATTCAAACAAGAGTAATAAACCACAGATGGCTTTAACGAAGCTAGTTTCAGGTCTGAAACTAGTTTGCTGATTGACTTAGGTAATAGCTAGCTGGTCCTAGTTGGAAATAATATTTTTAATGAACGTTAGAATACCACCTTAAGTACCACCTCTAGGCACTTTACTGAAAAACAAAGTCCACTTTAAAATCTCATGTGTTGGCAAATGATAATAATAAGCCTATCTGAGTTCATACTTAAGTGGTGGGCACGGTTGTCTGAACTTTGCAATGGTATATTTGATGTAGGTAAAACTTCTTACTCTTGCTGTTAGTCAGAAAGTCATTCCTTCAGTTGGAAACAGGAGACTAGGAAGAATGCACTTGTTTTCTCTCAATTACTCTATCTTGTTAGCAGTAGATAGCTGACCATTTATTTCAGGGACAGCAATAAATACTTATTTTCTTGTAAATAGTGCAGGTCTGGCAACAAATCAATATGAGAATGCAGGATTTAATATAACTAAGCTTGTTACAGTTATTGCTTCTCCTTGAAATATGTAAAAAGTCTTCTTCCTTCCCTCTTAAAAATGTTTCTTAAAAATTTATTGATAGGATTTTTCATTACTGTGTAAAACCTATAGATTATTAGAATGTTACTAATTTTTAAGAATTAATTATTTGCACGTGTATGGTTGCTATTTTAAATCCTACATTTTACGTATAAAGAGAAGAAAACAAAAATCATAAAAGTTCATGTGGTGTTTCTAAAAAGATAAATATAATGGCTGCCTATTTTAATAGGTATTGATATTTGAAAATAGGTATTCTAGGGTTGTAAATGCACATACAAACTTTCTTTGTCCCAGCAATTCGAGGAGTTATAGAGCTGCATTGCTAGGTTTCTGAATTTAGTTATAAAATGTAACTGTAGGTAGAAATTTTTAATGATTATCACTTAGACTCAGCTGGTGCTGCTTTTCTTTTATGTTGTTATAAATTCCTTATAAGGACAAATGCAATGAAATTCAGATTAGGAAGGTAGCTGTTCTTCCCTAGGAGAAGCACAGACTAGCAGCTCTGTAGACCCACATGGACAAAAGCTTTATCCTAGAAAACAGTAGTCATGGTATTTTGTCTTCACATTTGTTGGTCATTCTACAGGTTCAGAATAATTGATATTATGGTCAGCAACAAACTTATTTAGGAAGTGAGCTGTGCAGGTGGTAGGTAGGATTCTGGAGACAAGGCAGTCAGGGGCTTCAGCTGGTGATCAGCTCCTAATTTCCTAGGTGCGTTTCTGTATATCTGTATGACTCTCTGTGTAATCTTAGGGTTGTAAATTTGTAAATCTAGTTGCACAGGTGTCATCATTATTGTTTTATTAAGACATAAATATATTCGGGTTAAATAAAATTTTGGATTTTAAATAAATGAACATTGGCCTTCAAAGTAGTGATTTTCTTACCAGTATGATTATCTCTACGCGCCTGAAGCACACTGACATGCGATAGCTGAAGCAGATAGAGTTAACTCCTCTTCATTATAAGAAAGAGAAGTGGTGGGATTTAAATTTTTTTTTTCTACCCATTTCCAGCTGAAGCATTTGAATTTGATACCTGAGACATCCTTAAAAAAAAATGCTGTTTGGTAGTCTTGTGGGAGAAGGCAGGATATAAAGGGATTAAGAAGAGTAAATGGGGATCTCTGACATACAGAGTTATTTTAAAAACATTAATTTGAGGTATATTTGTGAGAAGTAAGGACACTTGGGTTTGATTCATCTGACCAAACAGATAGCTCAAGTGTAGTAAAGGCCTGCTTCTCAGGTAATCACTTGAGGTTTCCTTTGTAGGTAATAAAGAGAAACTGAAAATGCTTCTTAGGATTCACCTTGTCTAATGTAGATATCAAAACAGGTCACATGAATCATCAACTACAAAAGTATTTGGAGATTACTAACTCACATGCTTGACACTACACTTACATTGTGGCTATTCTCAGTTCATGGAGTCAGGAACATCTAAACATATACATTAAATAGTTATGTTTATCTACTAAGAAATACTTTCACTGAAAACAGGGCAGTTGGCATGTGAGAATCTCACACAGTCAAAACCCCCAAACCCAACTGAGACAATTTTTTTAATATATGCATTTATTCCTTTCACTTTTTATGAATTTAGTAGTCTGTGTTAGAAAGTGTGTGGTAGATGGGAGCAGCATCAGGCTGGAATGGGCACTGACATGGTGAGACTAGGATGCTCAATTTCGCCTTCCAGGAGCTCACTTATTAGCCAGGGTAAACACGCTGTCTCCTCCCTGTCTGTCCACCTTCCTCCTGACGCAGATGTACTTGTGTGACATGCACAGAACAATGGGTTTGGTTTACCGCTGTGATTCTGGTTGCATTGATCAAGCACAAAGCTGCTTGACAGCTAGCCCCTTCTCCAGCACTGATTGCACACCTTGTCTCTTTTTGTGGTTTTTAACCCATCTTTTTTCCTTCTTTATACCTCAGTTTCTCCACCCTCATCTCCTTTCACATAAACAACCTGATAATAATTACTTTTTCCCCACTAGTCCCAGTTTTGCTATTTCCATGCTCGCGTTTGATGTTTTGATACTCTTATGGAGGTAGTCTTGGCTTTATGTGGCACTGCTGATGTGGCTGCCTATGCACTGCTGGCCTTTGGAAGACTATACATTCAGAAAGGTCCTCACTTCTCCCCTCAGCTGTCTGTGAAGTCCAGCTGCTTCACCCATAACTTTCCCTTTACTACTTGTGGAATCCAGCCATCCTTTACAGTCTGAGTCTTATCTTTGGTCAGCTTCTCACATGATTGTCACATCCACTAGTTTTTTATATCTTGTTCCATAGTTTCTCATGTCTTGTTCAGTTAGCCCAATCTGAGGCCAGTGCCTCAGTAGTCATTTACGTGCAGTCCTAATATTTTCAAAGGATTAGTACTGAAAATGCAACAGTAAAGGAGAGGGGATGATATGCCTTAGGCGCATGTTTTTTTCATCTTCCACTAAAACCTCTCTGTAATGGATATTGTTGGAATCTGTCTGTTGGAAAAATCACTTTCTAATAAGGATAAAACAAAAATCACAGCAGTCCTGATAGGTACATACATTCTGTGACATTTTCATTTTCAAATCCTCTAAAATTCTTTTTTTTTTTTTAATTAAATATCAGTCTAATGACTTTTTAAATTAATCAAGAGGAAAAGTTATAAAGCTTATGGTTTAGTGTTCTCCAGTACATCTTAGATTTTAAAGAAAACCTTTCCTCCCCAAAGCGACCTTTTTTCTCTTTCTTGCATGCTCTCCTGCAGAATCTCCAACTTCATGTGTAGATGTAGACAGATTATTACCCTGTGATGTAAGATCCTGTCTTACCTTGTGACTTCTGGACTTTGAAAATCTCGTGAAGCGGTTTTAAGCCAATCAGTGTTCTAGTTGTGCATGAAGTACTGGTACCAGTGTCAGTATTAATGCTTAGCTGAAAACATTTGACCTAAAACTTTATTCTGAAAATTCATTACGCTTAAACACTAATTTGAATTATAAACAAAATGGGTTCCTTTTCTGAACTAGGCTAGTAAGTAAACACAACGCTATACTTGATTCTATTTTCCTGTTTTTCAAATATATTCAGGAATGTTATGACCTTTTAAAATAATAAAGTAGTCTCAAATAAGAATGATTCTGTTAAGAGTTATGCTTTCTAAGGGGTATTTTGGTATGTTGGCTACACAAGAAGTGGACAGTTGTTTCATTGGTAGGGATTAATATAGGAAAAAAGAATTATCAGGTAGAAGGGAAGCCACCCAATAATTCTTAGTATTTCAAAGAAGGTTTGAAAATGTTTTGGGGAGACAAAAATTGAAATACAGGGAGTTGAAAAGCTGAATAGGTCCTTGAAAATGAGAATAAGAAGTTTTTTATTAATGTGTTCAACAGATGTGCAGAAAAATCAATGAATGTTTCTGGTACCTGTAAAAATAGAATAAGATGGAGGCAAGATCAACACTTTATAAGATTTAGATTGTTTTCATAGTTACGATCAAATCTAACCTCTTCCAGTAGTGAAAGAATGCATTTGTGTAAAAAACTTGAAGTTCTCCAGTGAGGTATTTATGTGCGGTCAGGAAGAAGCTACTGTGACAGCTTTGTGGGGGGAAATACATATGTCAGCTATGTTGCCCATCATCTCATTACATATCAGAAAGCCCTTGCAACTTCTACCTGTCATTAAAATTACAACTATTTCCTCTCCTGGTTTCTGTGGTATCATTTCTACCATGTCCTATCCATCTTTTACAAGGCTACACACTTCTGGTCACCCTGATGAACTTAGTTGGTAGCTGAAATACTAGAATGATGCATTCTGAACTTCTCAGGTATCACAACACCCTGATGTCAGAACATAGGCTTACTGTCCATAAGAATGAACTGGACTTTCTCTTCGGCCTTTACTAAGACACATTAGGACTATGCTTTGCAGACACCCCCAATGACTCCACTGAGGAAGAAAAAGTAAGCTGTCAGTTACCATGCAGGGCTTTAAAAAGTGACTTTATCAAAGCTTTGTCATGCTTTAGAGTAATTTCCACATAACTAAGTTTATTAAATAAGTCAACCAAGTGAAAAAATTGTAATCAAAATATAGCACAAAGAAATGTTTTCAAGGAACTGTTGTGCTGATTCAGCCTTCATCATTTTATGCTGCCATCAGTTACCTGATCACACAGGCCAACACTGAACTCAGCAATGTTCCCTCAGAAGTCTTCTTCCAGACAGCCTTGCCATAGGTTCCTGTGGGCCCAGCTCCTCTGCTGCCCACTGTGGTATCAGCATTGCCTGCTGAATATAAGGGACACAGATGGCTCCTGGTTAATATAATCCTGGCCTCACCCACCACCCCAGCCACAACCACCTGGGTGAGGGCAGAGCCACAGAGACACAGGTGGGCCAGCCTCTGCCTCTGGAACATGAAGCCAATAGGAAAACCAACACATTGTGCTAGGTTGTGACTATTTCACAGGTCGGCTCCAACCTGGGGCCCACAGCTCAGGCCTCAGCACTTCAGGAACAGACCCTGTCATCATTTCACTGATAGATCCCGTATGGAAATTCCTTTAAATATCCTTGCACTATACTTACAGTATAAATAAGGTGGCAGAATTCAACTCCTCATCTTTCATTCTTAAGCAGTATAAATGCATGTGTTCTTTTCAACCTGTGAAGCTGTTTTCCCACATCACAAGTATTGCCAGTGATTAGACAAATGCACAATATTTTCTTCTGGAATTTAAAAGCCACTACTTTTGTGGGCAGTCTGTTCTTTTTAGTTATTCTGTTTTTCAAATCACATGGTACTGCTTTCAAAAATCTGAAAAAGCCCTGATATATCAGAAATTTTTGATTTCTTACTGTTTCCATTCTTCTTAGCTACTACTAAGATTTAACACATTTTAATGCCTTATAAATTATCTTTTAAAGTTGTACTGAAAGCTGCTATGTTCAAATTACAATGCCAGAAAATATTTTTCAATATTCTTTTGGGCTAAATAACTTGAGTTATCCATAATAAAGGAAGGAAAAATGCTCATTTAAGACTCATGGTGTTTGGAGGGGAGGGAATTCTTGGAATTATTTAGAAGAGAATAATGTAGTAATGGACAATGTGTTGCGTTGCTGCCTCTTTTACACTTTGAGGAATCCCAGAGGACACCGATTAAATGTCAGAAGCTTTTGAGCATTCCTTAACTTGAAACTTGTTGGCTTTTACATTATTTGTTGGATTTAATTCCAAGAAGGCCTTGATCTTCCTCATTCCATTCCTACATACCCTAGCAATGTTCCTGTATTCCTCCCAAGTGACCAGTATCTTTTTCCACACACTATGAACAACTTCATACTTTACAAAGAGCTAGTCAGTGTGGTGAAGGTCAGGGGCTGTCTTGGATGCAGCAAACACAAGATGGTGGAGTTCAGAATACTCAGAGGAGAAAGTAAGATAAATAGCAGGATCCCAAACATGAACTTGGGAAGAGCAGACTTCATCTTGCTCTGCTTTGGCGAATGCAGTATATGATCCTAGAGTAAGAAGGCTTCAGGAGAGCTGGTTGGTTTTCAGGGAACACATCCTCCAGGCTCAAGAATGGCCTACCCTGATAAGCAGGAAATCAAACAAATTTGGCAGGAAGCCTGCATGGACAAAGCAAGAGCTCTTGAGAAAACCCAGGAACAGAAAAAGAAAGAATATGAGAGGTGGAAACAGAGTCAGGTGATCCAGGAGGACTGTAGAGATGCCATCTAAACATGCAGGTCTGGACTTCGGAAAGCCAAAGCCCACTTGAAGCTTGGAGTTGAGTCTGGAGAAGGATCATAAAAGGATCAAGGAAGACTTCTAGAGGTACAACATCAGGAAGACCAGGGAAAAAATTTGGCCTGCTGGTGCATGTGCCAGGGAACCTGGTGACAGAGGACATGGAAAGAGCTGAGGTGTCAAATACCTTCCTCACATAGCTAGATAGAGTTGATGGAAAGAAATCTCATTTTGATTGTTTAACATGCTGTATTTTTGTGTTGGGTTTTTTATTTTTGGTAAATTGCTTTTGCTTCTCTTTTATGTTTCTGTTAAATTTTAAATACAGTGCAGCTGGGAAATTGTCTATTATAGCTGACATTACACTTTGCTGTGTCAGACTGGGTCAATAAAATCTGTTGTTCTTATTGCAGGTGTTTTTGTTTAGGATCCCTACAGAGAAAGCAGGTGTAAACAACCTTGCCTGTGGTTTCCTTCTGATTTATCTAGAAACCTAAGCAATTTGTTAATCATGGGATATTATTTAATCAGCAGGGCAAATACTATGTGGGCGTTAACATTTTTCTTGAACTGTACATAATTGATATGGGAGAAACAAAGCAAAATAACATTGGCATTGCTGGACAGAACATTATTGGTTAGTGAATGGATGTGCCCTTTTAAAAGAACAAAAAACAATTGAGCTAACTTGGTTATATGAAAATGCTATTATGTTTAACCTGTCATCAATACAGAAGATTACTTATTAACATTATCATTCTGTTAATGAATTTTGTCTTTTCTTTATTTTCAGTATTATGAATTGATGAGACCAGTTAGCTGATAGCAGATATGCGCATAAGTATTCATCGTTCATTCTTATTGCCTCCTCATCAGCTTTATTTCTTTCTCATCTTCTGGAACAAAGGAAAAACATAAATCCTTTTTTTTTTTTTTTTTCCAATTCTAGCATGGAAAGTACTGTATTTCACCTTAATGTACTAGCATTTGGGGAAAAAAAACCCACAGATGTTATGGGTGGAATACTGCCTTTTTTTCTGGTTAAAATGAGTTGATTGATTAAGGGCTTATCCAGTAATTTAGACAGGATGGTTTCTATTGCTGAAGCCATAGCAGTAGCTCAGCACATTTTGTTTTCTTTTAATTTTAGGGAGAGATAATATTTTTTATTAGAATAGTTTTTAAATTGGGAAGAAATGGACAAACTTTCCGGGCCATAATTTTTACTGGATCTGATTGCCAGTGCCTGGCTAAAGTTCTGCTTTTGTCTGATTATAGAATTCTATTACTCTGACCTGTGAACTTTCTGAATCTAAACAGCTATGGTTTTAAAGTTGCATGGAGCAGATACTCACTTGAGAAATCTCATTCTTCCTGGGAATCATAGAAGGACAGGTATACTTCCATTAGTGTGGAATTGCCATTTGGAGACCTTGAGGAAATTGAGGAACAGAAAATTAAAGTGAGAAATATGATGTAAAACTGCTTTAGCTTAGGTGTCTTCTACAATACCTTAGAAAAAATCGTGTTTTATTTCATGCTCTGAGAGCAGAAACATACCTGATTTGTATGGCAGTGAATTATTTTCCATTAATCAAAACAAAACCCAAACCATGATCTAGGAAAGAAATAGCATTAGTTAATCAGTGTATATATGAGTAATGATTTCTTATTAATGTGGATTATATTTCCGTTATACAGATCTTTCTTCTGTTTGACTATCATTTTCAGACACCAGGCTCTGATCCCACAAGAAATGGAGTCACATCTGTTTTTTCAGCTACAGTTAAATAAAAATATATCCTTAGGGAAAAAAAAGCTTCTGGGCTGACTTCAGTTTAAGATGGACGATAAAAAAATTAGACGAGGCACCAAAGTTGTCTGTATTGCTGTTGTGAAAATTCTGAATAGGTTTTCATTCCTGGCATGTGCAAGTGTTGCACTTTTCAGAACATAAATCATAGCTTAGTTCCCCCTCCCTTATTTTAATAACATTAATTCAGCAACTGTTTCCATTTTAAAGGGGGTGAAATTGAGCTAATAAACCTTTAATTGATGATAAAAATATCAGTGCCTTCCAAAAGGGGAAATTTGCAAGTTCTCTTTGCTATGCACTTATGTGCAGCAGTCTGAATCAGTCCTCTGCCAGCTGATGTCAAGCCATGGGGGTGCTGAAAGTGCTCACGCACCGAAGATGTGTACTCAGGACCCTTGTGGATGTGAGCATTATAGCCTTAAAAACTATAGGCTTAGATTATAAATTTTATGTTAAAGATTGTTAATTTACATATCTTAACATGATATTTAAAATACATGTATCAAGAATATTAATTGTACTTAATTAATAGAATGTAAAAATGGAAATATATACAATTTTTAACTAAAAATAAAATTATTAAGATTAAAAACCCACAAAATTTGAAATTAGAGACTTGTAGACTAATGATTAAAATTTGTTGCATTGGTGATTTTTCTCATTAAGACTTTGCAGAAGAAGAATAACTACAGATTAATTATTTAACAGATTAGTTTTTTAATTAGATTGATAGAGAAATTTTCAGTGAAGAATTTCTATGAATTAACTGTAGAGACTAATGAGGTATTTAGTGTGATCATCAGGAAATCTTGGATTCTGC
Source organism: Coracias cyanogaster (assembly GCA_033124195.1). Classification (NCBI taxonomy): domain Eukaryota; kingdom Metazoa; phylum Chordata; class Aves; order Coraciiformes; family Coraciidae; genus Coracias; species Coracias cyanogaster. The sequence goes on along the minus strand of JAVSBS010006318.1, from coordinate 2,436 downwards.
AGTTTAGTAATTTATAGTATTCTGTGATCAGGTGTTGTCCTCATAACTACTTCATTGGCAGCTTCAGGCATTTAGCTTTTCATTTAACAATATAATTGTCACTTGGAGTACCAATAAATACAGGCAAATCCCTGAAAAGGTCAGATTGGTTCTATAAATCAAATACCAGTTTAATGCTAATGGCTTCTCAAGGTTTTGTCTGAACACTGGAAAATAAACAGCCTTCCATCAGGCTTCTGCAGCTTTTTTTTAAATATAAGCCTCTCACATATAAATATAAGATCATTATGTTAAAAAAAGACATTAAAACATGATAGAACAAAAAGGGATAAAATAGCAAACCAGAAGCTGAATGTCCCTTGCCTAGGCATCCATCCCTGCACTGCTGCAGAAATTATTTCTCACATAGAGAGATTCAGCCACTCCTCCTGGCTTTGTGATGATAGTCCTTCTACTGTTTTGATTGGTATGCACTCCATGCTTGAGTTGGAAATTACATTTTAAGGCTTCAGCTTTAAATCCTTCTTTTCCCCTTGTCTGAATTGTGTATATTTTTTTTTTCATTACATCAGTAGACATTAGACAGAAACAGCAAATTATATGTATATATATTACATGTACATATTATAAATACAAAATATGAGTCTTGAAGCTGACTACCACAAGTATATAAACAAACAAACAAAAAAGTAAAGACAATAGGTGGTAACATATTGTAAAACCAGCAGAGACATAATCTATCTCTGTTTTCTGCCCATCCAAACTGCACTTCTAAAAGCATATATGGACACAGCTTTTAGTTAATTCATAATTACATTGGGAATTATTTTAAAGTAGAAACTAAGACACCATCCTTAACACATTTCAAAAATCAACCAGTAATTGCAATTTATGTTTCTTTTTTTTTTAAAATGAAATCTCTTTTAAGTTATTTATAACTAAATAATATCTTCATTTGCCAGCTTAATTTTATCAATGATGTTAGTGAGGTTAGTGAGGATGCATCAGTTCAGAAAAATCGATAGCTAATCAAAAGGATATTTGTTTCCACGTTTTGTTCATTATTAATGTTATGTCCGAGACTTAGCAGAGCAGAAAAGACAGATGAGGTACCTGCAAGACTTCCCTTAATATGTCATCTACCCTAGAGAGAATAAAATCACTCAAACCTTGAGCTGATTCATTTACAGTACTGTTTTCAGCAAGAAATAGCAATTACGTGTTATCCTTCAGGTTCTGCAAGTCTAAAATTTCAGTTGTATAAGCTACAGGAACAGACTAAATACTCACTTAAACAGGTTTAAATCCAGTATGATTTTGTTCTGTCCCAACTGCCTATATAATGTCTACCAGAATTTTTATAAATTACTTGAAAAGTGAATACTGTTGCCTGCGTTAGGTGATCTGAAGCCCTGTCTTCCTATGTCTGTTGAGCTGAAAATGTGGGTATTAAATGCACACCTTTGGTGATTTTTTTTTTTCAGTGATCATTTCCTACCTCTTGCGCATGTTTTTGGCATTTTATCTTGTTACTTAACTTCTATTTAAATTAACATTTGTGAGCCTTTTTTTTTTTGTTTGAGCTAAACAAAATGCTAATTTTGAGAATGACGTTTCAGGCTCACTTGCTTTGGTGCGGGTAGAATTCATGAGGTTACTGCTTACTTTTTGCCTAGTTGATTATATTTGTATAAACTTTCATGTATTTTCTTTTTCCTTAGAGATAAAGCTTTAGAATATCTGCCACACGTAAAACCATTTCTTACACTTGCAGAGATTTAAATGAGGTAGTCTTTACAGTTGCAGAGGGTTTCACCCCTGCAGAGGGCAGATCTGCAGATGGATACATGCCTCTTCCATGGAGGCTAGTTGGGTCAGGAAGTCCTGCAGTAGCATCTTCTTTTCTTTTCCTTTTCACCTTTTCACAAGGCATAACCCAGGTATGCCATTTTGTATTGGTCACTGACAGACCAGAGATAAATGGTGCCTGAGAATTTGTATCAGGAATAGGTTTGGTTGGAAAAAACACTTTTGATAATGTTTTTATAATTTGCAAATGTTGTGTCAAAATGTGTCACTGTAGACTTCTAATGAAGACTCCTACTTCACTATAGCCTTCTACTGTTTACGAACAGGGAAGCACTGGTGGGTGATGTGGTGCTTGGAGGCTGTCTTGGGCTTAGTGACCATGAAATGATAGCGTTTTCATTTCTTGGTGAAGTAAGGAGAGGGGTCAGCAAAACCACTACCATGGATTCAGGAGGGCAGACTTTGACGTGTTCAGGACATTTGTTGGGAGAGTCCCTTGGAACACAGTCCTGAAGGGCAAAAGGGTCCAGGGAGGCTGGAAATTCTTCAAGAACCAAGAACAAAGTCTTAGAGCAGGGGTCCTCAAACTACGGCCCGCGGGGCGGCTATGGCCCCCCCGGGTCCTAA
>JAVSBS010006317.1:52439-62823 GCA_033124195.1 Coracias cyanogaster | reverse complement strand
ACCTCCCCTGGGGCAACTTGAGGCCATTTCCTCTTGTCCTGTCTCTTGTTCCTTGGGAGAAGAGCCCAACCCCACCTGGCTCCAACCTCCTTTCAGGGAGTTGTCAAGAGCAAGAAGGTCTCCCTTGAGCCTCCTTTTCTTCAGGCTCAACCACCCCAGGTCCCTCAGCTGCTCCTCACCAGACTTGTGTTCTAGACCTTTTGCCAGCTTCATTGCTGGTTTCCTCAGCAGCAAGTGCTGTCACCTGAGTGCCACCGCTCTCCAGCCAGGAGGTGGGCTTGGCTGTTTGCAGACTCTGGACTTACCTGGTGCAAAGTAAATGCAACTGATCCAAGCCCTCATCACACATGGGGGACACAAACCTGCTTTGCTTTGCCCTGGTACGGGTTCGCAGTGCTTGCACTCGTCATTGGCAAAGCACTTGTGGGGCACTGTGCGTTGGAGAACATCAGCATGCTAGAGGCTTTTTCTCTCTTGGCTTTTGAGACCAAATTCGCTCAGCTCTAACCTCCTTCCACGGTCTTGAGCTCATTTCCAGTAGCATTTTGAGCACCCCTTCTTCCTCTCATGTTTTCAGCCTGCAGCATGTGTCCATAGCCTGGTCTTAAAGAAATCACTGAGTGAAGTTCTCCAAATGCTCTTTTTTCCAGAACCTGGGCCCCCTGCAGCCTAGAAAAGGGGATTTGCTTACGCTGCTGCAGAGCACACAGCAAAACCCTTCCACCTCACCCAGCAGCCTGGTAACTCCAACAACCACGATGTACCTTCCACCTTAAAAATCTCCACCCACCGAGGGAGCAGCACACACTGGATTGCTCCACAGGGGACAGGCAAACACTTGCTGCCAATGGGGATAGAGGTTGTCAGCTCCGTGTCTGCATATTGGCCGCTAAATGGGAATAAAAAGCAGGCTCCTGCTCCAACCCAGCTCGAGTCCAAGCTCCTGCAGAGCTCTCATGGCGCTCGGGGTGATTCTCCTCTGTACCTTGATAGCGTCGCTGCTTGGTGGGCTCTACCTCCTGGGTGCGTTTCGGAGACGGAGACCCGATGAGCCGCCTCTGGATAAAGGTTCCATTCCCTGGCTGGGTTACGTGCTGGAATTCAGAAAGGACAGCTCAGAGTTTCTAAAAAGGATGCAGAGGAAACACGGGGATATTTTCACGGTGCTGCTCGGAGGCTATTACTTCACCTTTGTGATGGATCCCTTCTGCTTTGCAGCCATCGTGAAGGAGTCACGATCTAAACTAGACTTCAGGACATTTGCAATTAAACTGGTGCTGCAGGTCTTTGGCTACAAGCCCATCGAAGCCACCCGTAGCATAATTCATGTCTCGAGCTCGAAGCATCTGACGGGAGATGGACTCACCATCATGACACAAGCCACCATGGAGAACTTTCAGAAGCTGATGCTTTTCAATCTGAGCTCAGGAGAGGAGAAGCGTGTGTGGCAAGAGGACAACCTCTTCCACTACTGCTACAACACCGTCTTCAGAGCCGGCTACCTGGCTCTGTATGGCACTGAGCCCCACCACGGGGCACATAAGGAGAAAGCTGATGAGCAAGATCGCATCCACTCCAACCAGATGTTCCACGAGTTTCGGAAGTATGACCGCCTCTTCCCTCAACTAGCTTATGCCGTGTTGCCTCCCAAGGACAAAATAGAAGCTGAAAGGCTGAAGAGGCTCTTCTGGAGCATGCTGTCCGTGAAGAAAAGCTGGCAGAAGGACAATATCAGCGGGTGGATAAGTGATCAAGACAAGCTTCTGACAGAAAATGGTGTCCCGGAGTACATGCGGGATCGTTTCATGTTTATGCTCCTCTGGGCATCCCAAGGCAATACGGGCCCAACTGCCTTCTGGCTCCTCTTGTATCTAATGAAACATCCAGAAGCTATGAAGGCTGTGAAGGGTGAGGTAGATAAAGTCTTAAGGGAGAGTGGCCAGGAAGTGAAGCCGGGGAGCCCACCAATTAACATCACTAGGGACATGTTAAACCAGACTCCTCTTCTGGACAGCGCTCTGGAGGAGACCCTGAGGCTGGTTGCAGCCCCAATACTGGTCAGAGCTGTCCTCCAGGACATCAGCCTTAAGACGAGCAGCGGGACAGAGTACACCCTGCGCAGAGGAGACAGGGTGGCTCTGTTCCCACACCTCTCTGTGCAGATGAACCCAGAAATTCACCCCGAGCCTCACAAATTTAAGTACGACCGCTTTGTAAACCCAGACGGCACCAAGAAAGATTTCTACAAAAATGGGAAGAGGCTGAAATACTTCAACATGCCTTGGGGGGCAGGAGTATCCATCTGTCCCGGGCGGTTCTTCGCTGCCCTTGAAATGAAATTGTTTGTGTTCTTGATGCTGAGTCATTACGAGCTGGAGCTGGTCAATGAAGAAGAGGAGATCCCAGCGATAGATGTCAGCCGCTGGGGATTCGGGACGATGCAGCCTGTTCGCGACGTTCGGTTCAGATACCGGCCATGCTTTTAACTTGGGAAGCCCTTGTTGCGTTGCTTGTTCTGGTGATATCCGTGAAATAAATTGTGTGCTCCCGCAGTGATCAGATCTGTGCAGCGCCAACATACTGGTAGGATCTTGCTTGCTTAATGGTTGTCATGGCTTTCCTCTTTACCTCCTTCATGTGAATCTCTGCTCTTCTTCTCCAGTTATTGTGGTGTTGGGTTATGTGATAAAAGCTCACCTGCACACCCACAAAGGAGAGCGGTGGGACAAATAGCACCTTGCCAAGGTACTCCTAGCCCCGTCATGGAGGCCGTCAGCCCATCAGAAGCCCAGAGGAGCGCAGGGTGGCATATTGACAGGGGGGAGGAACCCAAATGAAGGACTTCCAAGGAAGGGCTGTTCTGTGCATGTCCCTCTCGGGACTGTCCCAGCAGAGCCACCAGCCCCGGCATGGCACATCACGGTGTGTCATTGGCAGCAGCTCTCTGGATCACCATCTGGTCTAAGGGACATTGCTGTCAAGTGAGGGGGGACATCTTTTGGTGTGCAGGGGAAGAGCACTGGGGCCTGCGGGAGACGTAGGGTGGGATGTTTAGGGGAGGAACCAAAGGTGGGGAAAAGGAGGGGTTTAGGTGATTTGGGGAGAAAAAATAGCGAGTGAGGGGATAAAAAAGGCTGTTGCCTGTGAATAGGTGGCTGGTCCATACGTTTGTCTGGTCATACTCTGTGCCTGAGCATCACAGTGTGTCCTGTTCGCTTCTTAAGTTCCTTTCCTTACATTCAAGACCAGGAGTTGGAGGACCCGTGTGTCCGTGGTGCTGGGAGGTGGCACTAGTGCGCAGGCGGGTCTGCAAGCAAAGGTCAGGCCAGACGAGCCAGCAAACAAGTGCCATGGCCCAAGGGCCTGGGGGTGAGCCCGGCTGCACGCTCAGCGTTATTTTGTTATCAGCTCCTGACCGACACATTTATTTTCTGGGTGAAGTATCCCTGGCAGGATGACATCAGCTTGTAGTCAAGCCCTGAAATGCCAGAGAACAGCAAATATCCTCTCCAGAGATGTAAGAACTTCCCTGGGGCTTTCAGATTGTCTTGCCCATAGTCCCCTTTGCAGGCTCACAGAATGGTAGGAGTTGGAAGGGACTTTAGACATCATAGAGCCCAACCCCCCTGCCAAAGCAGGTTTATCTAGGACAGGTCACACAGGAACGCGTCCAGATGGGTCTTGAAAGTCTCCAGAGAAGGCGACTCCACAACCTCCTTCTTGTATCTGATGAGCTCCCCAAAGGGATCTACTGAGCAAGGACACCTCAACAGCTCCTTTCCCATTTCACGTTTAAAGGACAGAACCTGCCAGTCTCATTTACCACGTCAGTTGGAGGAGAAGGGAGTTGCAAACCCCACCAATAACCTGTGCTACCATTTTCATGTATCTACGTGTGTTAGGAACGCTTGTGGTCACCTGCCTTTCCAGGGCTGCAGGAGGTCGTGCCTTCCAGCCCTGTCTCTCTGAGGGTAACAAAAAGCTCCGTGTGTGTGTGTCTGGATTCATCCCACCGACTGCAACAAGGACTGTGTCCCTGCTTTAACTCAAATCATTGCACAACCCAGGAATCTGGGACTCTGCCTGGTGGCTGGGAACAGGTCCGTGAGGGGATTGCTCACTGGGGTGCAGTGTCTGACCCTTAGTAGGGGGTGACCTCTTAGTGTTTTGATGGCCCTCCATCCTCTCTTTGAGCCAATGGGCCAATGGTGTTCCCAGAAGATGCCGATTGGAAAGTGCTGCCCTCCCCTCCAAATTCAGACCCTGTCCTCTGCAAAGGCCCAAGGAGGCTATAAGGAATGGGGTGGGGCTAAAAGACCAAAGCGAGGCAAGAGAAAACAGCCTCAGTTCCTTACTGATTACAGCCACAGCCCCAAACATCTTTTATCCACTGGATCCAGTGCAGGATAGGATCATAGAATCATTCTGGTTGGAAAGGACCACCAGGATTGTCAAGTCCAACTTTCATCCCAACATCTCTCTAGCCACTAGACCATCACCTTAAGTGCTACACCTACTCAGTTTAAACACCTCCAGGGATGGTGACTCCACCACCTCCCTGGGCAGCCTGTTCCAGTGCCCAACCCCTCTCTCAATAAAGAATTTCTTTCTAATATCCAATCTAAACCTCCCCTGAAGCAACTTGAGGCCATTTCCTCTCATTCTATCATTAGGAATTTGAGAGAAGAGACTAACACCAGATAAAACTTTGCTCTTCAAGCTTTGCTTTGCTTTTTTTCCCTTCAATAATTAGGGCTCTGACAACATCTGTCCTTACAGCAGATAAATCACAGCCTTACCTGCACTGGGGACAGTGGATTGATTTCAGCGCTGACCTTGGACTTTGGAGATTCTGCAGGACCGAGGAATGAAACTCAAACATTTTTCATGTGCGTCCATACATCAAAGCCAGATCCTGCTCTGCTCTGCAAAGGACAGGGTTATGTTGTAACCGCATGTCGAGGGCAAACTATCCCAAACTGCCAGACAGGGCATTAGGCCAGACCTTGAGTTGCTGGGAATTCAGGCAAAAACCATCAAGCAGCTGTGGCAGAGCCTGGGAAAACAAGACCTACCTGTGGAGGCCCAGCTGAGAGAGTTAATATTCCCATTAACAATTCCAGCACCTTTGAATGTCTTCCCATGTTCCCTCTACAGCTCTCACCTCTTTTTTGTCACCTGTGGGTTCATTTCGTTGCTCTGCTACCAAGAGTGAAGCTGGAGCTCTTCCCATTCTGGCCAGTGGTTTGATCTTTGCAAGCTCCGAACCGTGCCCAGGCCAGGTGAGAGCCATAGTGACATCCTGGCCAAGTGATGTCCTCACTCCAAGGCTCCAGCAAGAGGATGTTTTGTGTGGATGGTTTGAATGAAGGCTGTTCCCTGCTATGATGTCGACAGTGTGTATTTGTGGTTATCACTTGTAGGGACCCCAGGTCAGAGTTGAGGGATGGGTGCTGCACAAACATGGACCAAGCTTGGGAAAGGAGTATAAAAATAAGGACAATGACAATGATTCAGCAGAAAAATCTGGCTTTACTTCTTTGTCAGAATGGTTTATTTAACCAAACTGTAGGGAGCCCATAAAAGACTTCAGACATGCTCAAATGCATGCAGGTGTGAGAAGCAAAAAGAAAAGGAAATAAATCACTTCATTTAAGTCATATACGGAAGAGCGTGAAAGCTCCAAATGAGTTAATCTGCAATTAAGGTTTATGTTTAGATGGATTGTCCCCTGGCACTGAGCTTTCCACCCCAAAGTGTACCAGCAAGAGTAAAGAACTAGCCTGTGCCAGTAGAAACATGATTGGATTTGTTAAATTGGAAGGAATCTAGGGTCTTGAAAAGTGTGTCAAGGGTCAGACCTCCTGGCAGCGTCTGTCTTGTGTAACTCCTCTATATCCAAGTCACATCTTGGTTTCTTCAAGAGATATTTCTCTGTATTTGTTCTTTTAACATGGTTTTAAGATAATTGATGCAGACACAGTCAGGGGTGACTGTAAGACCCTACGTGATGGGGAACTATCATCTAGGTCAAATGGGAGACGTCAATTATATGCCCCAAAAAACAAGGTTTGTGGTGTTTTCAAACCTTGAAACCTTTGAGGAGCTTGATCAGCTCTGCAGACATGACAGTGCAGGTGCCTGTGGAGAGCTGGTGACCCTCCATGGAGCCACACAGCTCACTGAGCTGGGGTCTAAAAGAGCAGGAGGTGGGCTGCCCAAGTTGGGCGGCATACGGAGGGTCAACTTGGACCTCATGGAGAACAGTAATTCTTCTCAAAGCCAAGCAAGCTGTGGCCTCTTGCAGGAGTTTCCTCACAGAGTATGAAAAGCTCTGTTTAAAATCTCCTCTGTGGTACCACGGTCACAAACATAACACACAGCTCCTTCCTTTGCAGCCTCTTCTGCTCCACAGCTGCAAGAACTACCCTATAACCTGCTTAATCTGGGGTTAGGCCCACGGGGATGGTGGAGAACTTGGCTGGGTAAGTGATGTGCTGAGCCTGGCTGCCAACGGATGCCAGCAGAGTGCCACCACTCCAGCCTTGTGTCTGGCACTTGGCAAAGACATAGGATCACAGGACAAGTCAGGTTGGGAGGGAGCTCAGGAGGTCTCTGGACCAAGCTTCTGCTCAAAGCAAGGTCAGCGATTGGCACAGGCCAGGCTGCTCGGGGCTTTATCTGTTGGACCTCTACATGCAAAGCCTGAAGACAAGTTGTTGTCTAATATCAGCCCCCACAAAGCGCTTCACTCTTCCCTCTTTTCCCTTCATAACTGGTCATTGAATTCTTTTGGACTGAAGGCAGGTGAGAAACCCACCAGGCACTCAGACCTTGCTGCGGTGGTCACTGTGGGATGAGCAGTGCAGTAACATCGAAACCACGTCTGCTTATCACATCCTGGGGCCAGGGGCAGAAGTCAGTGCCCAGAATTTGTACGCTTGGAGGAGTCTTTTGGATTTGCAAAGCTGCTTGGAGCTGGTAGCTAGTCCCATTCAGAAATCTTCCCTGGTGATTCCAGGGAGCGTGCAGCCAAGTGACACACACACTGTCAAGTTACCGTTGGTCAGCTGGGCCATGCTGACTGCCCATACTTCCGTCCTTACCTTGTGGCAACACCAATACATGGATTAATTTGCTCGGTTGGGCTAAACCGTGTTCCCAGAGAGCAGTTACCCCAGCTCAGCTGATGCACAGCAACTTGGCAGGACTATTTGGTACCAAACACTAAGTGCAGAAGGGGAGAAGGAGACAATTCGCGTCTGTCACCGCACCCACGTCACTGTGCAATCATGAGGCCATACTTGGAGCACAGCAGGCCCCTTTTCTTTTCCCGTTCGGTGAGGAAATTCCTCAGTTTGGTGGTGGGGAAGGTAACCAGTGCTTGCTGCCTGTTGTCCAAGCCTGTCTCCTGGAGCCATGGGCTCTGGAGGCACTCTGAGGCTGATGGTCTTCCCCTAGGACAAACAAAGGTGAGAAGGTCACGCAGAGATCCGTGCTGGTTGAGGAGGCTCCTTGCAAATGGAGAGGAAGAAGGGGCAACAGCCAGGATCTGCACCAATGGTGCTGTTGGGAGAGCAGACACCATCTTACCAGGGGTTTGCACACAGCGTGCTCTGGAGAAAGGCCACCGCTCCCCCAGAGAGACCCGCGTAGCATCGCGTGAGCTTCACTTTACCCTTCCTGGTCATTCTCAGAAACTCGCAGGCTACATCGGAGCTGAGAGGGTAGTTAGCACTCAACCTGTCCCCAAAAAAAGAGAACTGATCAGCATGAAGGGCATCGCTCAAGGAAGACATGTTTGACAATGAGGGTGGTGAGAGCCTGGCCCAGGTTGCCCAGGGAGGTGGTCACTGCCCCATCCCTGGAACCATTCCAGCTCAGGTTGGTTGGGGCTCTGAGCAACCTCCTCCAGTTGCAGATGTCCCTGCTCCGTGCAGGGGAGCTTGGAACTAGATGACCTTGGTCCCTTCCAACCCAAACCATTCTATGAGTCTATGATTCTAGGAGTTGCTCCTTCTCCCAGGAATTCCACCCAGCAGTGAGAGGATGGTCACAACAACGCTCAGAAATATCATCTGGGAAAACAAAACCTCAAAGGCCGCTGTTCTTCAGCGGGTTTTGTGACTTTGGCTGCTTTGCCATGTGGTGTAACTTGAATTTTCTTGATAAAACCAGGGCTTTTCAGATGAGGCTGAGAAACACCAGCAGCTGCCGTGTCGTAAACCAGCCTCTTTAGGTAGAGACATCGCTGGGCCTGGGCATCCTTGCATGGTGCAGCCAGCTCCATACCCTCCATCACACAACCTTCTGTGGCATTGCCAAGGAGAGGGGCCACAGCTGAGGTTAACCCTCTGACTCAAGGCATCTCCCAGGGGTGATGACTCTGACATTGCACTTTCAAAACCGCTCACAGGGCAGGGAAGGACAGACTGACTTACATGATGAAGGCTGTGATTCCAACGGACCAGATATCAGTCTGTGGGAGGGCTCCTTGCTCTGTCAGCAGTTCTGGAGCTAGAAAAACAAACTGGTGTGAGCCAAGCTTCCCTCCGATGTGCTGAGACCAGCACAAAAGCAGTGGGCGCTTTCTTTGCTACCTTCCCAAGAGTGAAGAAGAGAAAGCTTCTGGTACAGGGAGCTGGTTGAAGTAAGACACCCTCATGGGTGATGACTGCAATGAAGCCTTGAGAAGATCAGGCCAAGTGGCAGTAATGCTACACCCCTGAGCTCTGGATATGTGGACACCAGCCGGAGAGGTGTTGGCTGTGACCTCTGGCTTTGTCCTCTGTGGTCTGCAAGTGGGGGTCACCACTAGCTGCTCCTGCAAGCTCACAGTGTTACTGGAGGGCAGCACCTGGAACACTTTGCTGCCTCGATCAATGACTCCGTCTTTCTGTTTACCACTGATTGCATACAAGGCCGTGGTTGCTGTGACTGAACTCTGTACTCACCCATGGTTTCAACATAGTCCATGCACTTGTCCATGGTAATGACTTTGTCTTGTGCGTAGAACTGTGCGTTGCCAAAATCCAGGAGTTTCAGGAGGTTGGGCTCGGTGATGATCATGTTCTCAGACCTGAGATCCAAGTGCAGGATGTTGTGTGCATGGAGATACTCAATGGCACTGAGGATCTGCCACAGGTAATCTCGGACCTCCACTTCTGAGTACGACGACCTGGTAGCAGAAAGGGGATAGAAACCAGAGGTGTCCTATCTGCATGGCCAAGAGCACCATTCTACACCCACTATCATCCTCCCCTGGATGTCTTGAAAGTCAAGCAGAAACAACCCTATTTATTTAGCAGATCTGTTGTATATGGAGAGACTGGTCCGTACTGTGAGTCAGGTTTATAGATGCAAGAGGTTCAGGAGGTTGTAGAGCTACATGCCGGAGAAAGCAGTGGTTGTGCAGAAGTCAAAATGCAGAGCTGATGCCCACCATTCCCTCTCCTTTAATCAGGGGACTTCAGCAGAACCATTTTCTGCCATTGTGAGGAGCAATGTCGAGGAGAAACGAAGCTTTCTAAGCCACAGTTATCTCCATGTTATGGTATAGGGGGTTTCATATCATTTCATATCAGCTACTGTAAACTGCTTCGAACATTTCAGCTGGGTGACCTTGCATTGTCCCATACACCAACCTTGTAGGGAACGCAAGTAATGATTTTGTGTCACAAGAAGCTGCAGATGCATCTCAATTCTTGTGTGCAGTGACAGCACACTGCAACAGATGGAGAGACATGATCCAGTTTGTCAGGGGAAAGCAAGAAGCGTTTTGCTCCCTACACCAGCCCCAACTGGAAAACCTTTCCCTCCGCTTGTTCTTACCGTAACGCCAAAGAATGGAGTAGCTCTGGTCCCACACACATCTCCTGGATCAACACCAAGTGCCGCGGGCTGACGTAGGCTCCCTTCAGCTGAGCTATGTTTGTGTGATGAAGCTTCCTCAGGACTTGGTACTCCAGGAGCACAGCCTGCTTGTCCTCTTGCCAGTAAGGGATGATTTTAGCAGCTAAAGTCTTGCCGCTTACTTTTTCCCTGCACTGTCGGACGATGCTGAAGCGTCCCCTGGTACAAAGGAACACAAAGGCAAGTTAAGTTTCTCTGCTACTCCTGGAAGAGCCAGGAGCTTCTGCTCTTTAAAACCACCAGGATCCCATGCTGTGGTTTTCATCCATGCCCAACGTGGAGTTACTGCATCTATTGTCACAGATTCCACACCCTCCTATGTCTCTAAATTGTACAGTCACTTTAAACTGCAGGAGTGAGAGCTTAACTCCTTTGAAGAGGGAGAAGGTGGCTCTTCAGGGGAGGTTTAGATTGGATATTAGGAGGAAATTCTTCACTGAGAGGGTAGTTAGGCACTGGAACAGGCTGCCCA
>JAVSBS010006317.1:19586-35249 GCA_033124195.1 Coracias cyanogaster | reverse complement strand
GGCACCATTGCAGGTGAGGTTGGCCGGGGCTCTGAGCAACCTGCTCTAGTTGCAGATGTCCCTCCTCAGTGCAGGGGAGTTGGACTAGATGACCCTGAAAGGTCCCTTCCAACCCAACCCATTCTATGATTCTATGATTATTTTTCCTAAAGCAGCAGAGATATAGTACTTCAGCAAAGATCTCACAGCGCTATGTTATCTTGCACTGGCAGAGTGTGTGTCCTTTTAGCTCAGGCAAAATCTAAAACTGCTTAATTGCTTAGTTATTTAATAAATGAGCTCTACCTCGTACTTCCCAGCCTCCTCCGACAAGCAGCAAAGAAAAGGATACAACTCCAGAATCAAAATCAGTGTCTTCCGCGTCTCAAACTGATCCAGGAGCCTGGTAATCCTGTCATGCGACAGAGAGGCGAGAATATCCCTCTCCTGATGCGCTCGAGCCTTCGTTTTGCTTCGCAGAGGTATGAATTTGGCAGCACAAGACACTCTGTTCCCTTTGTGTACAACTCTTTTCACAAAGCTGAAGCAGCCCCTGTGTAAATATCAAAGGACAAGCCCTTCTCAGACTTGGTTCAAAGCTCTCTGCACAGCAGGCATGGACCTTTCCACGTCCCAGCCTTTGATAGCTCCCTACTGCTCAGGGCTTAAATTCTCCAGCATAAGCAGCTCATTCTCCTGGATGTGAGGTGCTGTTGCCCTCTCCTGGCTGTCTCCAAAACTAAGCAAGGAGTTCACATCAAGGGAAAAGCTGTTCCAGGTGCTACAGCCTTGTGCTGACAGAGGCTGATGTTCTTGGATCACCTGGATGGACACAGTGCTTATACACATGCGTTATGAGCTTGTGATGCCCTCTGCCAAGAAGCCCAACCTGAGCACCTATCCCACCAGCCTCTGGCTGGAATTTTTTCTGGTTGGAGCTACCTAGGCCCATGGGCTGTATGGACTCTGTCAGAAACCTCAGAAAAGTTCTTCCTGCACACCTGCAACGGAGTGACCTCCCATTTCTGCCACTGCTTTCACCTTTTCAGACTTTTCCACAGCTGGTTCCACCTCTGCCTCTGGTTACACATGCTCAGCAGCTCAGATGGCCGATTAAATATTCTTCAGCAGTAGTGCTATATACAGCTGGAAAAATTATTTACCTTCCAATCTCCTGCTTAACCTCATAAAGGGAATGGAGCTTTCTCCTGGTGGCCACTTTCTTTGCTTCTTGGTCTTTCTTAGCTTTGGAAATGAAGGAGAATATAAGTGTTAGCATTCAGACAACCATGACTTGCTAACGGTGTTCAAAGTTACTACAGGATGATTTAGGGCAGCCAAATAACAGAGGCCTTCTAAACTTCTGCACAGAATTAAGCGGAGCTGTTCAGTGACAGAATGTGTCAATATGAACTTTGGGGCTGCATCTTCACTTGACATAAATCAGAAGAGGCAGGCTAAAGAGTAGAGGACAAGAGACATAGCCCCGCTTATTTCTGTGGCCCATTGTATCAGTTCATCATGTAAATCTGAAGCACAGAAAAAAAAAAATCTCATTTCTCTCTATATCTTTGTTGGTCCGTAGATCATTTACTCTTATACTGGATCCTGCCGTACTGGTGATATACAAATGTTATGGAGGAACGCAGAGCAGATACCATATGGGTACCAGAAGATGACTGCAACAGCGTACACATTGCGATGGCCATGGAAACCACTCCTGCAGCTGGAAGGATGACGTTACCTTCATGTACAGTAAGCTCTGCTTTGCACAAAACCTCCCCTCCTGCATTTTTGGCCACACAGGTATAAACACCACCATCTTCTGAGACAGCGTCGTCCACGACTAGGAAGTAGGTTGTTCCTTCCTTCCCTTGATGGACCCTGGTGCTGTCTGTCAGCAAGGAAGTGCCCTGAAAGAATGAAATGACATTTTGGCCCTGGAAAAACCAAGACGGAAACAGATGTTTCTTCAAGGAACGAGATACAGGAGCAGAGCTACAACACGGACCATTTAGACTAGCAAATCTCATGCTGGCTGAAGAAGTCCCCCATGTCTAACTCTTCCTCTGCTTCCACCTTACCCACTAACATTTTTGTTTCATAATCCATTCATAAGAATACAGGCTTGGGAGCAATCACCAGGGCTAAGGGGTTTATTCTTCAGCTCTCCCAGCACACCTGAGCCCAGGGAGCAGGAGCCAAAAAGAGGTGGCACTTCAGGGAGCGTACTGTCATTGGGTTGAACTCTTGACAAAGGACGCTCTGCCTGCAAGACGTTTGCATGGGTGCAAGAGGAGACTAGATAAACACATGGAGAGCTTCACTGTGGGTGAGGAAATAGATGAAAGTTCATCTAGCTTCTAGTAACTCTGAGCTGAAAACAGCAGAGATTGTAATAATATTAGAAGGGTGCATAATAAATATTTTGCCGCCTTCTTTTCATAGAATCTTGCGTTGGAAAAGACCTTTAAAGACATCAAGTCCAACCATTAGATCATTGTGTGCATATGTGTGTGTGTCCGTGTGTGGAAGGGGATTTTCTGCCTTTTTTTCATGGTTTTTAAGGTTGTTTTCTTTGTCAGAGTAGCTCATTCTTGCACTTCCATACAGAAGAAAAAAAAGGGATAGAAGAGCTGCAATCATTACAGAAAAGCTCTGGCTTATTTCAGGGGCAACACAATATTCTAAGGAATAATAAATTTTGCCTTCCTTTCTATGGGATATTCATTGTCCCTAGTCACGCTCATTTTACCAATTAGCTGCAGAAAACATACAGAGCCTGTAAGTCACACTGACAATTGGAATAAACCACTCTTAATGCCATCCCTGACCCCAAAACTACAACACACGTCTTGGTAGCTCTCAGGCAGGAACCAATCTCCCTTCCTGTTCATCTTAGTCCCCCAAATCATCTTGGTTGCCCTCTCTGCGAAAGGAGCCACATTGACACTGGAGACCACGCAGGGTGAGATGCATGGGTGGTGGTTCCAGCAGCTGATTCAACAAAGTCTATAGGTATGACCCAGCATCACTGTAGGAGGTGTGGGATGAAAGAGCAGAAGAAATTCCCCACAGGAGTCCTGCGCTACAGTCTTTAGTCCTCACACTCAGCCAGAGAAAAGCCTGAACTTACCTTAAACCACAGAACAGTAGGCTGAGGGGTTCCTTCAATGACTGCCTGAAATTTGGCACGCTCCCCAGAGTTGACCTGCACATCCTCTATCGTCACTTGCATATAGGGAGGACCTGGTGAGACACAAGGGTTTGCTGCACGCACAACGCCGTAACTTTGGTCATAGTGTGCTGAGGTGGCTTGAGTGACTCAAATGGGACTCATAGGACTGGCCATTTAGGATGTAACATTAGCTTAATATCAAAGCAAGAGATATAAAATCAAGAGTATATTTGGGTTTCTTTACACTGACGTCACTTTCAAGCTTCTTATCTTCACACTTATCTGTTGCTGCCTGTTTAATAAACAGTTAATGCTCAAGAAATGGAAGTATTCTAAAAAACAGTCATCAGGAGTTTTTGCCAAATGAGGAGACAACAACAATCATGGGATGTGAGAAAAAGAAAAAAGGTTCTTTCTTACTTGTTGGGGTCTTCTCCTCGGTCTTATAGACACAAGTTCTTTCTGTGGTCTCAATATAAACTTCACTGTGTACATCCCAGACCACATCTCCTCCTCTTCTGTACCAGTCTCCCGCCCCTGCTGTTGGCGATGTTCTTTCATGAAGCCCAAGAGAAAAGATCATTATGTAGTCACATACAACTACAGAGACACAGGATTACATCCTGTTATTGGTTTGTGTGTTTAACCACCAAACAAATAATTATTCACTTAAAATTAATACAAGAGTTTTGTTGGGGGGAAATTAGTTTCTCTCCAACCTTTTCTATCCTTCTTGCACCATACCTGCGCGAACAGGATTCTAAGAATAATAACAAACCTACAAGAATCAGTTCAAGTTCTCCACCACACAGGACTTGCTTTTCTTGCAACAAAGTCATTGAGAAATGCGTATATGGAGATGGGTTTTTACCTGTCAATAGGAACAGTGCGCTCCCGAGTGCTGTCATCTCCAGCAGCCGCCTCTTCACTGGAAGGACCAGGGCTGGCCTTTGGCACGCTTGGTTCTTCAGGTGGAATCTGCCTTTGTGCTTTGTCTAGTGGCAGATAGAGGACAAGTTAGACACGTCACCTATGACGGCACACCCGATACCCACAGCCTCTCGTCTGCCTTGTGTCAGAAATGCGTCACTGAAGGCTAAGAGGAGAACTTGGCCCTTTTGGGAAGACCACATGAAGCCAAGGGCTTGAATAACATCAGACAGGCTGAAGAGTGGCACATTGCTGACTGGGCAAAACTAAATTTCCTGTAAGGAAACACACACAGACAAAACTAGGAAAGGCAGTCAGCAGGGACAAGAAGAAATAGGATGACTGGAAGGAGAACGTGAGTTCAGCGCGAGTTCACTGTGTCCTTTATAGGGCATAATTTAAGTGTGTTTGAGTTCCAGCTCATAGCTATGATGAAATTATAGAATCAATTAAGTTGGAAAAGACCATTAAGATTATTGAGTGATCTTCACACTGTGAAGTCCACCACTAAACCATGTCTCTTAGCAACACATCTACGTGTCTTTTAAATCCCTCCAGGGTTGCCCAGAATTAGCTCCATACACATGAATGTTTCAGTTAAACTTTGTGTTAAGAGAACAGTTCTCGACTCGCTGGTGCAATCACAGAGAGCATCGGTGAAACGAGCTTACATCAATGTGAAACTGGTGGTCAAGGCAGGCCCTGGCTGGGCGTACATCTAATATGGAGCTGACGTGAAGGTATGCTACTATGGAGAAGCTGGTGATGAACGTCAGCATTGGTGCACCTCCACTGGGTTATGAAAACGTCCTCATACAACTCTAATTTACACCAGAACAAAGTTTGGCCTCTGGGGCTTATAGGAATAAGGAAACAAATAGCTGATGCAGCTTGATGGCAGTTTGGGGATTGTTCTTCTCTTACTATTAATTACTTTATCAGATACATCTTCAAACACTCGTTTGATCTTCCATTTCAAAACAACCTGATTGTCTTTTGATATTGACCATTGAAGTTACCTCAGGATAAAGTGAATCATCTCCGTTTTCATCTGAGGAGAAAAAGTTAAATCAAGAGAAGTCTTCTCCCCCAGAAGGAAGGGGCTTCTAGGGGAGCATTCTAGGGATGTTGGGCGCTGGCTAGTTTTGGAAAAAAGCAGCAATTGCTAGAAATCACATAAAACAGCTCTTGCGGGATGAAGAACATGGTTATTCAAGACATTACCGGCAGGGTCAGAGATCCCAGGTTGGTGGGATTGCGCTTTCCTATTGCCAGCACCATCAAAATATTTGCCTTCTTTTTATCAAAGCATGTGATCGCAGGGCAGTTGTCAAGTCTCCATCTTATTAAAAGAATTCCCCATATCAATAAGGCATTTAGTTTCCTCAGATTAAAGGACTGCAAAACCATCTCCTTTGCTATTCTGTTATCTCTGTAGTTACGACTAAGAAAATAATCTGCTAGTTGACACTTGTGATTTTTGAGTCATCCCGCTTGACCAGACGGGTTTCACAGATTATTTCCTACTAGAAAGGAGAAAAGGTTTAAAATTCTTGCCATTTTTATGCGGTTATTTTGGGTCAGCTTCCATGATTCTTTCCTTGTTAAGTTTTAGACAATAATACTTTTTTTTTTTTTTACACAGCATCTGGAGTTTGAGGGCTGAAGGCTACTTGACATTGTCCTTCTGTGTGGTGGAGGACAGTTACTCAGACTTGCCACAGAGACAGCTTAGACAAGTTGTTATGGCAGAAGCAGGAGGACGAGTGGAAGGGTTGCCGCTTATTTGTGTATTTTTTTAAACAACAACGCCAAGACAAAAGACTTGTTCTCCTGGCATGACACAGTCACACACATCATGGTTTTAATCACACAGAAACCACTAAGGAGTCTATCAAGGCTCCAGGGCCAGTGAAATCGAGATGAACTTGATGCACTCAGCATCCTACCAGTTGATAGAGGGGTGTTAAATACATTTGCAGCTCATTTATGGCAAACAATAAAAGAAAATGAACCTGCCCTACCCACCCCACCAAATAATACTAAAAAAAGACTTCTATAAATGTAGAGGAAGGATCCCATCCCAACTTGACCCCCCACAAAACCTGAAGCAAGTCCAGGGTCAAAAGCCCAAAGGTGGAAAAAAATCCCCTATTCCTCCATTGTAGGCAGCTGATGAACCAAACTATTTTGAACACAGTTCAAACCCCCGTTTCCAGAAAGATCTGCCCCAAACTTGTGTCTGACCTGACCCAAACCCACAGCCTCATGTTTCTTTGGGTCTGAATGTTCTGTCTTAATCTTCAACTACTCAAAACACAATATTTCTGTCTCTCTTGACTCCCATGGGATGTTTCTCAGACTCACGCCAAACCTACCATGCCCTCCAGCAGTCTGAGTTTGGGTACTGGCTTCGTGAACTAGCACAGAGGGCCTGGCCGCTGTTTCTGAGTGGTCTGAAGGAACGGACCCGGCAAGGCCAAGGCCACCGGCTCCTCCTCGCATGCCTGAGGGAAGAGTCACCAGCAGCGATGCCGAGTCCACGAGTTTCTTTAGAGCTGTCTTGATCTCCTTATCAGCACGCTGAAGCGAGGCCTGGACAGACGTCTCCATCTCTGGCTGTGGGGAAGTCATTCCTACAGACAAGAACAACAGCTTTTCTCTCTTCAGGGCAAAAAGAAAACAGCAGCATCGTCCAACCCATGGAAATATTTGCAATCGCATCATTTTGCCCTCCTAGAGCAGGGAGCTGGTGCAGAAATGCTCATTCCAGCAAGAGGGAACGTAGCTAAGACTTAAAATAGGAAGGCTGACACAACGCGCTTCACAAAGACGTATCTCACCAGGTTGAGGACACTGTGCCACACCACACACACACTCGGCCTCTCCCCAGACAGCAGAACAAAGGGTCCATCTCCCAGCTCAACCCTGCGTTGGCTGGTCTGTCAAAAATAGCTTTATTAAGATTAATGAAATGAACCCAGTGATGACCCTCTGCACTGATACAGACCCTACATGCAAGGAGAACATTATTCTCACAGGGAAGGAGGAGGAGGAGTGAGCAGGTACCAGCCTCATTAGTGACTCTGGAGAAGGACAGGGGAAAGAAGGGAGGCCTGTCCTGCTTCTTAAAGGCAGAGAGAAGACAAAAGCTTTAGACACCAAAAAAAGGATTTTCAAGAATACATCTTTGCAGAATTGCCACCCAGGAGATAAATACCATGATTTCATCCCCAGTCAGCGCTAGTAGAAGACTAGACTAGGATGGGATCATAGGACTTCAGGAGCTCATCTCATCCTACTTCCTGCCCAACAGACCTTCCACAAATCTTGAAAAGTCTCAACAAAGGGGCAGATGATATCTAGGAAAACCCTCAAATAACCATAAAGACAGACAAAATGCACATCAGATTATGACAATTCATCACGTTCGTGATGTGATTGCTTGCCAAGCAAGAGCACAAACTTGAACCATCATGTGGTTCAAGAAGATATAAGAACACTTACAGACAAATGGTTCTGACTTCATGTAATTGAAACAGGAGCACGTCCTGTAGCTGGTTTAATTCTGCTCCTTTCCTGGCCTTAAGAGTAAATTCCCATGGTAGACCTTAAAGGTGAAGTTGAAGGCTATGTTTGGATCAGCCCCTTTAGAAGACATCTCACTTTATTTTTGCTTTCAACGTCCTCTGCATGAGCACAATGGTTATCATAGAATCATAGGTTCAGATTGGAAAGGACCTCAGAGATCATCTAGTTCCAACCCCCCTGCCATGGCAGGGACACCTCCCACTAGACCAGGTTGCTTAAAGCCCCATCCAACCTGGTCTTGAACACCTCCAGGGAGGCAGAATATTTCAATACTGGGTTGGTTGATGGAAAAAGCAAATTTTGCTCACATGATGTCCCAGACTGCCCATCAGTGTTCATCAGCACTGGGCCAAGTGGATGCACATGAAACACTCTTAGTATCTCTCAATGAAAAGAAAATAAATAAATAAATAAATAAAAATACATATATGTTAGATAAAACCACGCATCTCCCCCGTGCTGCTAATACTACCGCTTTCCTCTTCACCTGGAGATGTTGCACGCTATGATTCAAGCTGCTGACCTGAAGAACATTAATATTAGATGAGGTACATCAGTGATGACATACCTGTGATTGACAGCCTATTTCCTGGTTGTGAAATCTCAATCATGAACCTTTCCGCCCCACATCTCCTTCA
Organism: Coracias cyanogaster; assembly: GCA_033124195.1. Classification (NCBI taxonomy): domain Eukaryota; kingdom Metazoa; phylum Chordata; class Aves; order Coraciiformes; family Coraciidae; genus Coracias; species Coracias cyanogaster. The sequence continues at coordinate 26,933 of JAVSBS010006317.1, read as the reverse complement.
GCCAATCACCAGGAACACAAGACTTATGCATATTTTGAAGTTCCAATTCAGCCTCAGAGAAGGACCCAAGAAGATGAGGGTCCTTCAAAATTATTGACTTATAGATTGAGTTGGAAGGATCCCTAAAAACAGGTTCTTTCACTTCAACAGTTTTGAAATTGTCCATGAAAAAAGGAGCCAGACCTCAACTGCATTAATGTTCTCAGGTGGCAACCCAGCCCCTGCTGAAGTCAACGGGAGAAGTGGATGAGCTGATGGACTATCAAGTGCCACGAACAGAGAAGAACACAGAAACCCAGTGAGTTCAGTGACAGCTGATACAAGACATTTATTGATATAAACTCAGCATCAAACAGCATATCTTGCAATGGGTTTGTTTTTTTTTTTTGGTGTGCGTTTTTTTTCTTTTTTATCTCAAGCAAACTGAAGTTTCCACTGTATTAATACCCATTTGCCCGCAGGAATTTTGGTAAAACATTTTGTATTAAAATTTTTAATACAGCTGCATGTTTTCACCTACAAGAAAGAAATCCCCACACATCTCATTAGTTATCTACATAGTTTCATCACAAGCAGAATTTTTTAACCTCTAGGAAAATATTTCGAAAGTATATGTCGTGAACTTCTCAGAAACCTTTCACTGTTTGAACAGAGTCTCGCGTAGGATTTTAAGAGTTCCTATCAACTGATTGTCTTTTGCTTAGATTTCAAAAGAACATGTAAACAGATGTTAATTGCTTTGAGCTAATGAATCCAAGTACAGCTACTTCTCCTATGACCATCTGAACTGCAACCTTTGAGCTTCTTTAGAAAAACCTGAGCATCTACCACAACAGGACAACCCCCCCGCGTTCCTTTACACATCTCTATTAATCTTTTTTTCAATGAATATTCTCTTTTTGAAGCCTATCATAGGGCAGATTCTTTTCTCAGCAGTACCTTTGCAAATTTGCATCAAATTCACTTTCTTCCGTGGAATTATTCTAGATTGCTACTGGAATAACTGAGACCAGAATCAGGCCCGATGTAAAAGAAATATTTTTCGTTTTAGCAAGTATTTCCCTGTTGTATGTCTGTTACTTTCCAACGTACAGTGCAATATATGAAAAGAAAGCACTAATACAAATCCTTCATCTTGCTTAATTATAAAACAAACAGTATAAACCAAGGAGATGTTCTACAAAACAGGAGGGTCACATAAAAGAGGCTTGATTTCTTCCACCACATGTAATCACAGGAAAAGCACCCGATAGCGGGAGGGTAGTGCCCGTGATACCACACATAACATCCCGTGTGGATATCGAAGGTAAAAGGCTGTGAAATCAATACGTTCATTTCAGTCAGCTCATGATCAAGGTGCAGCCACAGAAGGAAAAAAAAAAAAAAAAATAACGTGTTCTTCTCTACAAGCACCTTTTGTGAGTTCAGTCCCTGTTAGCAGGAATATTGCCCAGAGGACTTCAGAACAAGCGTCACAAAATTACCTAGCTGGGAAACACTGAGACAACACCACACACAACATTTCCAGGGCAGAAACTCACTCCATCCTCCCTCTCCATGCTGGTTAGAAGTTCAGCTGCATCTGAGCTTTTCTGGTTTCCCTCCACCATCTAAATGAAAACATTTCCTATTGTAACACTTCTACTCAACTCAGCTGGGACAAAGCGTTAGGACTTTTCCACCCCGTATCTCTGTCAGATAGAGAGGGCCAGTGCTTGGTCCTACTGAGATCAATGACAAACTCCAGCTGACTTCAACTGGGACCACCAAGCTCATTTCTCTCCACGGCTGAGCAACTTGAAGGTCTGTGGAACATCCCTTTTTGGGGAAGCCAGCAGGAACGGGCCACGCTCAGTGCATCTCAGCCTTCCCCTCATTCAGCGCTCCTGCTGCCAAGCTCTGGAGAAACTCAACAGGAGGTGGTACCTCTACAAGGCACCTCAACACACGTAGTTACAGTAATAGGATGCACTTGCAACGGGCAGTGCTTCCAAGCAGCCCAATACATTTTGAACAGATCTACATTTCAACCAGGCATTTACGGGAAAGCCCTCTTTTCTTGCTTTAGGTTTTTTTTTTTAAACTCTTTTTATGCTCCTCCTACTTTGCCGTAGCTCAGTGGTGAATTCCTCTTAGCACGTATAGGAGACGTGATCCATCAACCAGTTGTCAGTCATGTTTCACCACTGGCATGTGCAGGAGACCAAATATTCTTCCAGAAATGTTTCTTGACAAAGACCACGTTTGTGGTAGCTTTTGATTATAGATCTGCATCATTTTGTGCAACACTTTAATTGTTTGGTGCACGTTAATTAAATCTATATTCTAAAAGATATAGTTTATAAATCCACACGTAGGCTTCATCCATAATGAGCCCTACATCTTTACTAGGAAGTGGACTTGAAAATAGTAGGCATCTAAAAAAAAGACAGCCCTTTTTTACTTAAAGCAGAAGAGAACAACGAAATCCTCACTTTCTCAAGTCAGTGGGACTTTCACCGTTGACTTTACCCAAATTAGGATTTCAACCAAAAGGTCTGAGCAGCCCTTTGCATCCCTAGTAAATGCAATTTTTTCTATATATTTCATTCCGTGGCAGAAGCTTAAAATAACACAACCAGACTGTGCACGTTGAAAAGTTTACAAGGAAATTTTGATAGAGCTAACTGGTGTCAAAAGTGTCCAGCAGAGTCAAAGCGGTGTGAAGCTTCACGACCTTCGGGCACACACAGGGACAGGAGATGTCTTGAGCTGGAAGCAGTCCTCCTATCCTGGCCTGCTGAAGGATGCTGGAAAGCTCAGATACTTTCACCTTCTTGCTATACCATGATGTATAAATTGGCACTTGAAAGAATTTTGAAGGTCATGGACAAAACCTCACTTATTTATATTTCTGTCATAGGCAGGAGAATCAGGCTTTTCCTAAACCTACCGTCACTGCTCCGCTATGGAATGATATATGTTCACCTTGATCAAAGCTTTTAAAGTTACAAACTGTTCTGACAAACGTGTTCCCTTTTAAGACTGGAAAAGCTCAACATATCATATTGAAATATATTTTCCTCAAAGGTATTCCCTCGTACATGTTACCTCGTAATCTTTGCCACCGATTCCCCTCACCTACAACAATTTTGATTCAGTTTTTTTTTTCTAAAATACTGCTTTCTTTTGTGTTGAAAATCATGCTTGTGTCTGCTCAGCTTTGGGAGAGGTCTTCTGTGCTGATGTGCAAGGTAACTGGCTCGCCAACAGTCCCATAGCTGAGGGTTCTTGTGGAAACTTCAGTTTTAAAGCTTGACTGTCCATTGTCTGCCGAGAGCTGGACTTCGGTGCAGTAAGATGGTTTCACCGTGAAGGAGGGTCCAGGAGAAGCTGCTGCTGTTGCTGCGTGCATTCCTGCCAGGCAGCTATCACTCACGTGGAAAGAGATGTTTGAGGGGCCTACAGACTGCACACCGGTTACTCTAGATGCTGACATGAACATGCCCCCAGGAATGTGCTCTTCAAACTGGCTGAAAAATCTTTGCCTGGGCTCGGACACCACAGGTCTCACCAGATTCAGCAGCACTGGCTTCCCAATCGTTGGCTCGTTAATCTCTGTCTGGAGCACGGAGATCTCGCAGGGTTTCTCTGCCGTGTGGTTCTGATCATCACACCTGTAGGTCTCACCTTCTTGGGGAACATAATCTTCAAGGTCCTCCAGAGTTAACACTTTGCCGTTGTGGGTTAAGATTTTGCGGTCCCGGGTGCTAATGTCATCTGTCTGTAGTTCCTCTGGTTCTTCGACTATAATAACATTATCCTCTTTTGGAAGGACATCTTGCATTACTTCAGGCACCTCCTCTTCAACAGGCCAAGATATGTCTAGTTCATCTATCTCTTCCTTAACCTCTGGACTCGATAGTGAGAACAGAAGTTGATGCTGGTCTGGAGCAGCTGCCTCAAAACTGAAGATCAAAGGCTCACCCCCACAGGCAAGTAGTGGGGAAGCGACGTCTGACCCGTGGTGAGCACTTGTTTCCTGGGGGAAGCTCCTTCCTTCAGTTCCACAATCCGTAAATGAATTATTTTCTAGTTGTTCGGACCCACACGGGGAGCTTCTGTCTTCATCGCTGACTTGAGGTCCTTCCTGCTCGGTTGCATACACCAGGGGCTGGATATCAGGTTCAGAGAGACTCTCAGTAGGCAAAGATTTTGACTGTTCCACCAATTTATTGTTGGAGTTGTTGGTGTTTGGATCATCTTCTGGGGAACGCCTAGGCCTTGAGCTGGGAAAAGTGAATGTTAACACCCCTGAGTCATCTTTTTCTTGTTTTGCTGGGGAAGAGCCTCTTTTCCTTGCAGGTTTTGGTGATTTTTTCACCTTGAATTCAATTATTTCTTCCACTTCCACCCATTTGGGCTTTTTCTCTTCCACCTTGGTCTCTACGACGACATCTCTAGCTGCTGCTCCTTGCTTGTCCTCTGGTTCTGTGACAAAAAGCATGGGAACAGCAGCCTTCGGCATTGCCTCCTGCTCGTGCCTGGGGACAGGCTGCCTGATCTTTGAAACGTAAACTGGCTCTGGAGTTGGCTCCGCTCTTGAGGAGCGGGAAGGAGAACGTGAAGAAGACCGTGCAGGAGAAACCCTTCCCCTTTGTCTTGGGCTCTTCACCACAGTGGTTATCGTTTCCTCTCTGATGACAGAAAGGGTTGGAATGGAGTTGGCAAGAAGATGAGACTTTTTGGGGGAGCCACACTCCATCAGCACATGCCATTGTCGGTCAAGGCACGACAGTGGGGTTAGTTTTGTGAGCACTCCAGCTTTTGGTGAAGCGTGTCATTTTGGAAGGGATACACACGCAACGCACACACCCACATGCCCATCTCAACCTACTTTTTGACCCAAGCAAACTTCAGTGCCCTTTCCCCTCCATTAACCTCCTCGAGTGCATGGACACACAATGAGTATGTCCAGCTGAGAAATGTTCTTCTGGATGCTGCTGTATTTCATGTGCTTGTGTTGACCACCTACTTTGGGCCCATGATATAGCAGTTTCCCCCAAAGATTTTATATGCTCGAGGAGTTTAACCTTTTCCTGAGTATCCTTGGCTCAAATCCTGGCTTCATCAAACTCAATGGCAAAATATTTTTTTTTACAGTAGAGTCAGCAGCTTCCTTTTTTTAAAGACTCCTTTTTTTAAAGACTCTTTTAAGACCAGAGATCTGCATTTTTACATGCAGAACAGTCACGTTCAGAGGGCATCAAGCATTTGGAGACCAGGAAAAGAAAGGTAGAACATTTCCCGCCAAAATGTACCTATTTTAACTCTTTGTGATTTTGTTAACGCAGACACAGCCTGATCCCGCTACCGCCAATTGACACAGGAGTACCAAACCGATCTGGGATGCGTGATTATAATTTCTCGGCATATTTCTGCTGGCCTTACTTTAGATTTTTTTGACACATCCAAAGCAGTAGGAACTTCTCAGCATCCCTGTATAAATCCACAGCTTGTGTCAAAACAATCTTCTGCTCCTATGCCAGGAGAAATTTCAACTTTAAATGAGCTACAGGTGGAATTGGATCAAATAGTTTTAAAACGTGGGGACTGGAACACCTAAATCCAGACTTTAGTGCTCTTAATGTCTATATTTGACATGCAATTTTTTTCCTGCAGATTTTTCGGTGGCTTTTCTTACTTGTGGGTAAAGACAGTGCCAGCTTTGCGAGCACAAAGAAGCTGATGCTCTACATGGGAAGTAGCAGGTTCAGTGGAGCTAACAGGCAAAGTTCATTTTGTTTCTGTGTGGAGATTCTGTCCCACCTCCAAGTAATGTGATAAAGAAAGAACTAACTGAAGGGTAAAGACAATGACCTGAACTGGGATCATGAATCAAGACAACAGCTTTTTCATCTCTTTCTCCTTACCAGCCTCTAGTCACAGTCACATAGGTTGAATATCACCAGCTCTGCTCTCCAACCATCTCTGCTCTGGCTCTTGCACTGAGATGCAGAGAAGGGTGGAAAGTGACCTTCTGAAAGGAAAGCCCATTTCTCCTACTGCACTTGGGTAACCATCATGGAAGACTAATCCTCTGAGATATCTTTGTAGCCCTTCCCATCTATTGGTATCATTTTTGGAGATAAGTATTGCCTTCTCCTATGGAGATCAGATTTCTTTCTAGCATTAATCTCTCCCTTTGAGGTTGTGGTGAAGTCCAGGACTGGATCAGCTAGAGGGTGATTTCTTGTCTTCTAGGGGACCCTCTCTTCCACTGCTCCCTTCCACTGATTTCCTTTTTCCCTCAGGTTTATCAGCTTTTTTTCTGATGCTCCATCCCATGTTGGGCTTGTCTGCTCTCTGACACCGCTATGGAGATTTAAGGTCTATGCAGAGCCTTCATAATGACCACGGTGCCTTTCTGAATTACACAAATCTAAAGCATTTTAGATAAAGCTAAGAATTATCCATGTGTGTTTGCACTAGACTTTGTTCCACATTGCAAGTTAAAATGCTTATGGAGATATTGTTCAGTCCTGTCCCTAAATTATCTGGTATTTTCTGCTGGTAGTTTCAAAGCTGCTTTCTGTTCATTAGCTCACCACACGTTAAGGAGAGCTGGAATGTGCCCCTGGGGAGTTGTTCCCAAGCTTTGCCTCATCACTATCCCACTTCCAGCTGAGTTCCACTTTAATGACTTCATGACTGAATCCACTAGCAAAATGAGGGGAATTTCTGTGGTTCTGAGATCCCACTCAGAAATGTAACCACCTCCTTTGGGCCTGCAGCCCTAAATTTAGGAATCACTTCTTAAGCTGCCCAAAGGAATAGTCTATGGAATTTACAAATCAGAAATGTAGACGTCAGCTTTAAATGCTGGTATTTTTTGCTTAATTTAATCAAGCGATATTAATGCTGCTGCTTGTGACCTGAAATCATGAATGGAAAAGGACTATTAGCTGATGGAGGAGAGATGTGAAATAAAAGCATCTCTCCAGGTGATTTAGAGGCGCAGAGATGTCGATAGATGAGATTTACTTGGCTTTAGACATGGTCTGGCTCTAAGCGATTCCTTTCTGCTCATGACCTTCTCGGGATGTTTCTGAATGTGATATCAAAAATTTTTTCTGTTTAGCTACAACACTGGTATCTGGACCCTGCTCCTTGAGGTGGTACAGGCAGAAAAACCTTCATTTTCTGGTCTTCAACTGATGTGCAAGAAAGAGGGGCAAAGGCAGAGTCCTCTCCTGCCTCCCTGTCTGTGGAAGGTGGAAGCTGCTAAGAAAGGGGACGTGTCTTCTTATAGGCCACTGGCTCCAGATGACTTGCATGCATGAATCATAAGAAATAGTCACCATAGAA